>OX608073.1:169987250-170284750 GCA_951509635.1 Eupeodes luniger
ATATCCCGGGCATTAGATATCAAAGGATTACTATCTGATGGAGCGTAGTTGAAGTTCTATGCCCTTATTGTGTATTATTGTTATGAGGAATTCAGACATTTAAAAACGATGCTGCAAGTATCCAAAAGAACTGCCCTTTGTTGTGCTGCTAGCTGGTAACTTACTTTATGCTTCTCTAGATTTGAGCACAGATATGACAAGCGGGGTAATGCTTACTGCTGAATCATAACTCATATGCTTTTAGTTTAACTGCTAAAGTTGCGTATTTTAAAATGTTGTCTTGAATGGAAATTATAAAGACTTCGGTTTCGAAAAAGTGTTTACTTTGTGTGAGCCATAGGTTTGAAAGGCTTTTAACATTAGATGGACATAGTATGGTATTCGAATTGAGGTTCTATTGAGTAAATCCTTCATCAACTTGTGCCACTGTCTTAAGCAAAGAAGAGTGACTTTATAGCAAATACTGAAGAAGATTCATAACTTTCTTATAATTCAACAGGCTAAGATCTTCAATTTCAAGTTCACCTAGTTTACGCGGTGGTGATTTTCCTTCTTTTGCACTTTGTGGGTGATGGCTATGGTAATTTTTCATCGTCGTGCGGATCAGCATTTCCATTCACGATAATAATTATTATTAATTTTATTATCAGTATTATTGCAATACAAAATAAACTTAGTGTAGGTTCGAAATTAGGCGTTCCGGCTTCGCAAATAATATGGGTTTACCCTCAGAAAATAAAACGAAAAAAACGAAAACCCGAATCATCAACAGTTTATACAGCTATTTTTTTCTCGCGTTTGTTTACTTTGCAAACATTTTATGCATCTTTTCTTTCAACTATAATTCACACTTACGTTACTTTTAAGTTGGCAATGATTTGCGCGTTCACTTGTTCATGATGGCTTTCGTTTCAGTCGGATGTGTGGCTGGTTCACCCTTTGTGTTCTTGTTTGAATAGTATGAACGTATGTTTTCCATTCTTATATTAATCCAGTAAGTGTTGAGGAAATTTTTGCAAGTACTTTCACCTTGCTCGTTTCCTTTCTTTTCCTTTCTGTTCTGGGCTCATAGTAGTACACTTTTGTGTTTTGTTTGTTCTTAAGAACATTGTGACGGATATGTATTATGTTTGGAGAGCAGTTTTGTGTTATGTTAGTTTATTTATGTGTAGAAAGTTATCAGAGCAAATAACGGTGCTATTTGCTATTGCATTTGCTATTTTTGATTAAGGATTGCGTAGGACCAAATGTTTTTTCATGCTGATATTACTAAGTTCAAATATATGTACTCTATTCTCTATTATATGGTTATTTTTCGTTCGTTTTGAACTTCTCTCATCAAGCTATTAAATTCAACATTTTGCGGTACCTCCCTACTTGATTTGTCATTCACTACACAGATTCAGATAAAAATGCCTTTCCGGACTGGATTCCTTGTTCATAATTTATAAATGAAATTAATAGTAGCATATTCAGTATACATACATCTCTGCTTAAATCCTAGTTGAACTTTTCGGAAATAAACTTTCCAATCCAAATAAAGGCCATTTTCTTTTATTACAAGACTTTAAAAACTAAAACAATTTTTCCGATACACCCAACTTAAAAAAAAGTTTTAAAAAAGAGCTTTTGAGGCATACAGTTTCTACTTTCTTCTTTTAAACATTTCGCAATATTATACAAGCTGAGTTTCTTGTCTAAAGTCGAATAACTTCTCCTTAAATCCGCTTGAGTTTCATAAAGTATTTTTTTATCACCGATCCACTGTGTTTTTGTACTACACAGTTTCAAAGTATTCGAGAAATTAATCCCTCTATGGCTTCTCTCTTTTTATGTAACCGACCTTTAGAAGTTTTCAGGATCGTTTGTACTCTCAAAAACTATTGTATCCTTTCTGCAGTGTGAACTGGCCAAAAATCACCTGGAGCTTTTTCGTTTATAGATTTTTGAATTACATTCTTTAAAAGCTCGGAACGCTGAAGGTGTGAAGCATCCTTTGGTCTTCCTTAAGCACTTGGTGGAACAGTTTCAATCATAATCTCGATTAGTACATTTATGTTATGCTGGTTGTTTTCTGTCCTTTTACAAGTTCAAGACAAATTCTGTGATGATATCACTTAGAATTGAATTTCACAATCCAGGCACAAAGCACGACGCTTCACGAATAAATGTGTACTCTCCATTTGGGTCACCATTGCAGGCATCCATTATTACTTTGCGTTAAAACTATCAGCATGTCTAATATTTGATTGAGTTATGTTAATCATAGTTGATGCTTTTCTGATGTTCTGCGTCAGTCCAACCCTTGCGTTAAAGCCTTTAACAAGAAGAAGATTCAATGAACAAATATTCTGTAGCGAAGAAAACCGTTGAAGGATATAGGAATGGTATGGATACTACAGTCATTGACTTTTAGCTCCAAAATCTTAGCTAATGAATCCTAAACTGTCATATTAATAACATACCATATGTAAACAAATAAGGAAATGTTTGTGTTTTGAAACTTTAATTTGTTTCTATATTTTCATTTTGCTCCATTAATTAAATTTTGAAAATAATTTCACCAAAAATTTAACTTAGCTTTTATTTTCATTCAACTGCAATGGCATAATCATTATACACCATTTTGAAGCCAACTACTTGCATTTAGCCAATCAAAATGAGTTGACTAGGTAGTCACTGCAATAGTGACGTTGACGTTTAACAACATTATGTCAACATTTAGTTCCTTGATGGTGGAGGAAAAATTGTTTGAAATGTTCTACGATTTTTTTCGCGTATTTCAATAAGTGAACTATCAGGAAGACTCCACTTATTTATGAGTTGAAGTTTTAATTTTAGAGATTAACTTTTAAGACGAAGGAGTTTGGCTGTTTTGATGATACATATATATTCATTTAGGCGATTTTTAAATAAAATTTGTAAATTTTATATAAGTAAAAATGTAAATTTTTTTTGTATATTCAGGATTATATCAGAATTGAACACTCTACAAAAGTGTTCATTACGAGTTATTTTTAACTTTCACCAACGGGCTAGTACGGGAAGTTTTTTTCATAAAATTCTCATTTTTCTGCCATTATCTCAATAATGATGATCGACAGACCCGATTTTATAGAATATTCAATTTCCTCATCACCATACCGCTACTATTTATAGTTTTCAAGATATTAGTACTTTTTTTTGAAATTTCAAACAAATTTCCACCATGGGACCGACAATAAAGTGCCATACTCTACATTTTAGTATCGTAATTTTCAAGTTATGTTTTAAAATGTCAAGCACATATATGTTGTTTTCTCAAAATAATAAAGAAGCTCGGAGAGTAAATCAATTCTTAGTCTTACTCGTGGTTCCCATAGAAACCATTTTATTCAAAACAGATTTTTTTCAGAAAATCTGCTTGTTTCTAATTTCTTTTAAAAAGACTTCTAATCTTACTAAATATAATATGATGCCTTACTTGTTGTATATTAGCCGAGTTTTCCATTAGTAAGTCTATTCATTATGAAATGTCAAACAAAACTGAGGATAAATCAAGCGACATCGTTCAAAAAGACCAATATTGCCAGATTGAAAACCACACGTCTAAAAAACAACCTTTAATACAAAATAATTAACTGTTAAGCTAGTTTAACTTTTATTAATTCACTCACCTATTTACTAACTAACCAACGCACATCTTATGCTATTATATTTTTACTATTGTAAAATAATTTCAATCACAATTTATGATACGATTACTAAGAATTATTATTTTTTTATTATTCCCATTTAAAAAAAAATGTTAATACAGGTAAAACTAATTTTCTATTTTTTTAAATGAATGCTGTAGAAATATGATTTTGTTTTATTTCATAGAATCTTTTGTTAAAAGACATATAATTTTGAAAATTCATCTCCGAAAATACTAACGGCTTGAACTTGAAAATCATTGTTTCATAAAATTTGTATCCTTAACAAATGGATTATTATCAGCTAGTTTCTACATATCGCTTTCACTCGAAATAAAATTGAAATCGATTCAAAATATAAAATGGAGTTCTGAAATTCACTTTAATCGATATCGATTTTATTTTTTTCGAACTAGAACATAGTGAATTTACCATTTTTACAATTTTCGAGTGATTTAAATTCAACCAGATTAATTTGGTGTGATTTGAATTCGACAAAAGGAAATTGTTTAAAAACAGTAGTAGTTTTACATAAAGGAAATAGAACTTAACTCTTGTGTATGCACTTGATTTGTGAGGAGTTGCAGCTTCTACTTTGTATTTGAGGGATCTGGCAAATAATTTATAATGATTTTTTAACACACCATAAGTCTTCTCTATACCAAAAACAACGTCCTTTAAAAAACTTGATACTTGCAGAAACTAGACTTCGACACCACAGATTTTTCTTTCCCCAACCGATATTTGGAATCTGTTTATCGTAAAGAACCACAAATCTGCAAATAGCCGTCATGTTCAGCAACAAAATGCAAATAAAAAAACAATCATGGTTTATATTTTTAAAACAAATAAAAATCATAAGAAATCATACATATTATGATAATGAACAAAATGGTTTATTGACTGATGTGATATAAGTTAGCTGTTAGAACTCGATTGAATGATAGTACACTGAAAACAATTTCACTCGATTTTAAAAATGTAGATTTAGTTCCATTTCATATGTTTTTGGGAACCTACTAGCTGTATATTTTGTATTCTGTTTTAGAACTTGGTTGTACAAAATTTGTATGTGTTGTAGGTCAAAGAGTGTTACACCAATTAGGTAAATAAAATAATAATTCAAATAAAGTATCTTCAATCATTAAATCATAATCTTTTTCCCTTCCCTTGATCCGGAATTATAGCGATTCAAAAATTTGTTTCATATACATATAGTCTCTTTTGGGGTGACGAAACCCATTTTCTTTTAATAATAACGTGCTTATACTTCTATGTTTTTGAGTTATTTTAAATTTTGGATGAGCTGGGCCAGCACTCATCATTAAAACACCGCCATTATCTTTGTATGTAAACGTTTGTATAATGTATTGATAAAATATATGTGGTTCATTTGTTTTAATACTTTTATTGTGTTTAACAATTTTTGTAGTTCTAGTAATCTATTTAACAACACACAATGAAAAGTATTTCAGGTGTTAATATAATTTACACAGAATGGTATGAGGTAAGGTTTAATTAAATTGGTTTATTCGGAAAACACAAGCTATCAAAAAAATATAAAACGTTTGTATTGGATGTGGGGCTTTTACTGATTGGCAAATTTTTTCCTAATAAACATATCACGCTTTATTTGTACACATGTCATTGTATTATAAATGCACTTTTTGTGCTAGTTTCAAAGCAATTTCATATCATTAAGCTTATTACTTGTAATCTGACATTATGGGATACTTAGTTAAGATCTGATTTTGCTTCAGGATGCCCTCACAAGGCCTAACCGATTACTTGATGACTCTCAGATTAACGAAAATGAAACCGAAATTGTTATTGTCAGCGATACTGTTCGTCAGAGACGTGCGCGAACTCAATCCACAACTAATATCCCAATGAATCAAGAAACATCACAAGAAATCAATGAAAACACTGATATGAAAATTCTTCCAGACCTTTTGCCATCGCAGACATTTAGATTAGCGGAATTAAGTTCTTTATTTTCTGAAATATCCAAGAACCGCAAAAATAAACCCCAAAATGAAGACCAAATCGAAGATAGGTCTAACAAATCTGAACCAATATCGGTAGCCGTTGTAGAAGTCACTGAAAAGAGTAACCATAAAATGTCTGTTCGAAACATTGATATTGCTTATGATATAAATGAACCAAGAGTCGTAGAAATTGTCGACCAGGTTAATATTGTTGAAACAGTTGATCTTTTTGTCCCTGAATTTGTGGAAATGGTTCAAATTGTTGATCTTTCTGAAGACTCTGATTCTTCCATTCGTGTTGAAGACGATGAAAACAAATGTATTGAAGAAAAATGTTTAGAAATGCGAACAAATCGAACGTTGCCAATTATAAAAGTCGAAAAACAAAGAATTTCTTTCGAAGAAAAACGTAAGCGAATTGAAAGTGAAAGAGACATTTTGAGGGATTCCGAAGAGGAAACCGAAGACGGTTCCATTATATCAAGAAAACATAAAAAGAATCGTCAATTTCAAAATAAACGGGAATTCTTTGATTTGTGTGAGAGTGATAATTCCAGCAAATTTAATGAAAAAGATCTACCTTTGGAACAAGATACACTTGTGTTTTTCGAAGATGAAGATATAACAAGATCTTTCGAAATGAAAGCAGTAATTGATTCGTATAGTCTTATGGTAATGCATAGATCTATTTTAATTGATAAAACATGTGTTTTTCAAATATTCAGTTCTTTGTAAAACAATTTTTTTTATTTTTTAGAATCGTATTAAAACACCACCTACAAAAAATCCAAATGAAATTCTAAGTAAAACGCTCCCATCGACAACGGAAGAAAATAAACTTGATGGACAGTTTAGATTCCCTAGTAATGAAAACCTGATGCTGCCCAAATATGGTAACTCAAATTCCTTGGATCAAAGGGTTCAAGCATTTGATAAAACAGCTAAATATATGATTAAAAAGCTGGAAATGACGAAGCAAAAAATATACGCATGCTCTGATGGTGACATGTAAGTAAATTGAATGGTGTACACATAATATAATAGAAAAGTTACACCAGGGTTTCTGTACCTCAGTGGAACACCGAAACTTGAAACCGAACAAATATTTATAACACCTTCACTGTCCCAACACAATCTGATTTAAATCATCCATGCGTCCATTATTATTTTTGTCCAAGACAAGCTATAAGTCCTATGAGACGTATTTGATTAGGAAATATTTATTTTGTTCTGTACCTCATAAGTACATGTATGTATCTGTTTTGATACATAAACAAAATTCAGCTTCACTTTCACAGTAAAAAAATGTTTAAAAACTTCTTCACAACCGGGTTTTTTTTTGAAAAAAAATATTTAGTAATCATGAACATGGTTTGGTTGCGTTGATAAATATTTACTGCTGTACTGACTTATGCTTACTTAATATTACATCAATAAGTTCCACGAATCAAATATGATACATTTATTGTAAAGAATAACGATATTCTAAATAATTATTTGTAATACCTTGGAGGTTGTATCCTTTATATTAATGATAATATGGGTCTATATAAAATGTCGTTTTTATGTGGAAAAGCAAAATTGAATACAATTTTGAAATAATTGCTCGTCATTCCTGTCTTTAAATAGCGCTATAAGCGCGATGTCAATTCATCTAGTTGTCATGGCGATAAAGCGACTTCAATTAGGGTGTAGACTGAAGAAAAAATAAAAACGAATGCTGTGACAAAAATGCCAAATCAAAATGGTAAAATTTCAAGGAAGCATTGCCTTTTTTGTTACAATCAATTGAATGCAGACGATCGTCCAATCTTTAGTTCAATACAAGTTTGCAAATCATGCAATAAATTATTTCGCTTTAATTTTGAGCATTTTGATGCAAAAACAGTTGTGTAGCCAATGACACTTAAATGGAATAAATGTGCAATTGTAAGAAAAGATATGATTCACGCTGTGGTTGTCGGGAAGGGGTATTTAAGTATTCGTATTTAAGAATTCGTTTTAAGGCACCCTGCCCCATTCTAAATCAGGTCCAAACCATTCTTGTTTTTGAAAATAAATACAGTTAATATGCTGATGCTGTACTAATCCTTTAAGAATTAGACAGTAAAAAATGTATGAAATATGATACATGGCCGAGGAAGCCACGGTACAGAAAAATATGTATATCAAATTTGAAACATGGGACAGTGAAGGTGATAATATTAAAGATGCCAGGAAGAAGGCTTTGTTTATCGTAATTTTGTATACAAAATAATTTAATGTAAATACTTTTATAGTGCTATTGAAAATTTAAAAATGTCTATTGCTCCGGATGCAGCAGCATTGATTTCGCAAGGTGATTCCCTTGCCCTAGAAAGTCACGTAAAAAAAGGAAATCTCTCTGATATCATGAGGACACAACAAATTTTAAGAGAACACTTTAAACAAGTGCAAAGAGCAAAGTAAGTTAATTTTACTTGAATATGCAGCGAATTCTAAACTATTCTTTATTAAAAAGGCCTATAAATAAAAATTCACGAGATGAATCTCAGGATAAACAAGATTTAGAAAACAACGAGATTACCGACCTTAATAACTCATCACGGAGTATGAAAGATATCGACATTAAGGAGTTGGTACACAAAGGGTTGAAAAGAACAAGTGATTTGATGGACAAACCATTTAATCGGTCGTCATTGGAAGATTTGGAAAAAAGATCTTTGGAAATAAATGTAAGTTTTAACACTTGGTAAGCCCCAGAATAATTTTCCATATTCCATATCAATGTTACACTCTTTCTTTTAAATTAAATTAAAGATACACACATTTTACACACAATTAAGCAATTCAATTGCTCTGAGAGCCTTGTGCTCCAAATGTTTTGAATAAGCGAATCACGAACTTAAATGGCCCATAGAAACTACTATACTCGTGCGACATTCCACCACACACGTACACAAAAATTCAAAAATATAAGATTTTACTCGCTCGTTATGCTGACCAATGGTTCAAAGGACTTGTTATTTTACATGTTCGGTTTGTAAGACCAAAAATGCTGACCATTAGAAACAAAATACAAAATACACTGCACAGACACAGATAATTACACTGAAATAAATGCAAACTCAGATCAGATTTATACTTTATTTGTGCACTTCTTAAACGTGGTGTTACGAACAAATACCCTGTTTAGCTTTGCTTTAAAATTTTAAAATCATTTCGATATAAAGAAGCAACTTTGTTTTCGAACCAAAAAAAATAGGGTTTTTATAAAGATAATTTTACTATAAGGAACTTTTTTATGAAGAACCTAATTCAGATGGGATATTTTTTAAGGGGAAGAGGGACGAAATAGTATTCGTTAATTTTATTGTCGATAAACATTATAAATAGTGTGTTTGTAAAGATTTACATATGTTACAAGTAAATTAAATACAAATTGTCGCATCTAATCAGTTTTCGTGTTTGCTTCATTGTATTTTATCAATTTAACGTTCTATAGGGATTTTTAATAAGGGCGGGTAGATGTTGTGTGTAAATGTCGTGGCGTTTGCTGGAACCATATGTCGTCTAGGTCCATATGGTTCAATTTGGGCCATAAGAAATTGGTTATCATCGTTATGTAGCGCTCGCTGTTGACGGTGACCGCCTCACTAACGTCGTTTTCAAAAAAGTACGGACCAATTACACCGCCGGCCCAAAATCCACATGTAACGGTAACTTTTTGAGGATGCATTATCACCTGGTGAAACTCGCGTGGGTTGGTGTCGTCCCATATACGACAATTTTGCTTGTTAACACAGCCATTCATCCAAAAATGTGCCTCGTCACTAAAGATGATTTTTCGGCCAAAATTGGGGTCCTCTTCCAAACGATTCAAAGCCCAGTCAGCGAACAAAGGGCGTTGTCTATGGTCATGTACGGGTATTCGCCCAAGTCCCGAAGCTAAATTCGTCAAGTTAAAGTCTGCGAAGGCCGAGTTCTTGTGCACGGTGAGGAATAGACTGCCTCAGGTTCTGCTGTACACTTTCACGGACCGCGGCGATGTTCTCGGCCGATCTTGCGTTCCTTGAACGGGTGTTGGCTGATTGTTTACTGAAACGGTCGTCTCAAATTTGGCCAAATTTGAAGAGTCGACTGTGAAGGGCCGCCACGGGGTGCCAAAATCTACCCGCCCCAATTTAAAAACCTTATATATACATATACATATTTAACATTAAAAATATACTTAATCAATTTGTAAATAAAGTTACAAATTCAGTTTGAAAGCATTGCCATAACCATCATAAACAAAAAAACTTACAAATTCATCACATTATTTTGTTTTTAATTAATTCTCATGATTAAGATCACACTTTTTTTCTTACATATTTATCAAATATACTTGGAACAAATTAAAAGAATGGAACATAGTGTAACGATATGATAGCACAAAATTAGTTTTCTGTTTTCTGTTTCTATTTCTTATAGTATGTCCAATCTACTTCTTATTTCGAAATATTCTTATCAGTTTTATGATGTAAAAAACGTAACAAATAAAAAAACTTTTTGTATAATAAAGTAAAGCTGTATAAAAATTATTTGACTTTTTCATAGGATTTTATATGCGGTCTTTAAAAGACTAGTACCTCTGTAGTTGGTGCAGAGATGATGATCACCTTTTTTATGGATCGGGCAAATGGTTCTTTAGTTCCACTCGTCGGGCATACATTTTCGAGACCAAATTTTGACTACAAGTAGAAATCCTGGCCAGATTTTTAGCACCAAGTGCATCTCAATTATGGTATTCTTTTTAACTTTAACTTTACAGTCCTTAAAACTACTGTTGTTTTATTTTTGACTCTTCTTTAGAATTTCCGCACCTGTTTCTTGCTAAAGCATCTCTCCCCGACTTCGCACTGCTAATGGCTCTTTTTCTTTCTTTTTTAAGCAAGCAGTTCTTATCCCTTCTGTTGTTGACATAGGACTGACGGTAATGCCCTTCCTTGCTTTCACAAACTGTACAACTGAGAATCCAAGCAGCATTCCTGATGCATTGTTGGCAAAGCTACCAGTGGTCTTCTGTACACATCTCATTTGTTATAGGATTTCGCGATAGCTCTAGGGATACTTGATTTACAAAAGCTTTGACAGTCTTTTCCTGCTGCAGTCTTTCAACATTAGATTTTCTCTTTGTCGCTGGTGTTTGCCTAAAAGCTTTCATGGACATTCCCACGTGCATTTTAGCACTAATCAGGAAGTGATCTTCCTGTTAACAACAAAATGTCGTCATTCCTTCCCACAACCAGAGGAGTTCCCCAGGGTTCTATTTTGGGTCCCCTTCTCTTCTCTCTATACATTAATGAAATACCAACTCAGATTTCGGGATGTGCGATTAAAATGTTTGCTGATGATGTACAGTTGATTTATAGTTGTCCCCTGGGGCTAATAGAAGATGGAGCTTATACTATCAACCAAGATCTCGAAAAAATATCCAACTGGTCTCAGAATAATGGTCTTTTCTTAAATCCTACCAAGTCAAAATGTGTTATCATCAATAAATCAGCAATTAATCTGGAGTATTTTCCAAGCATCTGCTTGAATGGTATACCAATTGAATTTACATCGAATGCGCGAAATCTAGGCATGTTGTTTAACAGGAGACTTACTTGGGACAGCCATATCAATGTGGCGGTGGGTAAGGTTTATGGGGTTCTTAGAATGTTATGGTCGTCACAACATTTTACGCCCTTGAACACTCGGATGATGATTGCCAAAACGATTGTGATCCCAATATTGACTTATGGTTGCGAAGTTTTTAGCAACCAACAGATGCCAACAGTAGAAGAAAATTGAATGTCGCCTTTAATATCATAGCTCGCTACATTTTTGGTCTACGTCGTTTTGATCGTATTTCGGAATTTTCACGCCAAATTTACAACTTTTCCTTCGATCATCTCATGCGGTACAGGACTCTACTCCTACTCTGTAACATAATAAACACGCAACAACCTGTTTATATAATAGGATTCAATTCAGTTCCTCAAGCAGATCCTTAATGCTTATGCACCCTCATTATTCCTGTCGTACCTCTGAACAACAATTTTTTGTTTACGCTATTCGTCTGTGGAATCTTCTGCCTAGATACTTGAAAACTTTAAATGGAGAAACTAGGTTTCGATTCGAACTCCGAAGTCATTTTCAAAGTGCCTAATTTTCAAAGAACCCCGCATAAAGTTGAGAGTTGAGATTAATATGTACGATTTTTATATTATATGATTTTAAATAACGAACTGAGATACTAAAATTTGTATAAATATACATATGTACATAAATATTATATACTAATTGTAATTTTAACTGAATAAATCAATTTGAATTAAAAGAATGAGATTATTAATTAATTATAAATTAAATTAAATTTTGTATAAACTCAAAAATTTTATATAAATTCATCTTTGAAGTAGCCTGTTTACTATTTTATGTTTTGTATTTTAGCATATCACTAATATTATAAGATGTATGTCTTACTGTGTATGCATTCAATGAATAAATCTAAATCTAAATCTAAAAGTATTGTACCAAAGTAAATATTCCAGTATCATCATACTTGCACCTCCCCTTAATGGATTAATTATTTGGATTTTGCCGGTTGTAGTTTAATTATTATTCTCGAACGAATAGACAATTTCTTCCAAATTGTTAGAAAACTTTGGGTTTTGACCAACAAAGAAAGGAGGTGTTCACATTGGCTTTGAATTCCTCAATTTGGACTTGAAGAGGCGTAGTAGAATAGTTAAAAAACGATTCCTGTACTTGACAGCTGTTTAGAATCTCTCCAAAATTGGTGTCAACCCGGTTTGTTAAAAATGCCTTGCTTATCTCATTATTTTCCGACATTAATTTAATGAGAACTTCTTTTTCCTCCCAGTTGTCATGCGACCTTCATTACAAACGCCAACAAAAAACAAAACTATCAAGGCTTACATGTTTTCTAAATCTATTTGACAGAAATTCGAAAGCCAAAGTTTTCAAAAATAAATACATTTTTGATTAATTCGGTGAATTTTCAATTGGATCGAATCTTAAAACGATTTTTTTTTTCGAATCGAAGTTTGTAATACACGACCATACATACATAAGTGCAAACATGTTCTTTATAATTTAGCTTCTATGTGTATCGTGTTTGACTTTTGTATCTCATTTTTTTTTTCACTCAAAAAATTAGTGATTATAAAAATACTTGTGTCATTTGTGCTGGCCATTTTTATATTTGAAAAAAGAATGTTTTTTTTAACAACAATTTAAGTAATTCTATTGAATTTTCCGTAAAATTATATTACTTAAATTTTTTTGAAATAATATGTAAACAGTTTTTGTTTTTCCAGTCATTAGTAAAAATTAAGTAAAAATGAAAAAAGTTGAATTATTCTTACATATGTTAATTTCTTGTTTATGTAACATGTTATTTAAAATTATTATTTATTTGTAATGCTTAAAGGGTTTATTTCAGAAAAATTGAATTGAAGTGGTTGACTTTTTTTCTGACTCTCTTCAGTTGATTTGTATCGCAATTCTTTTTAGACCTTACCTTACACTTATTTACTTATTTATAATATAAGTTTTTAAAGCATTACACATTTGAGTTTAAAGTTATGATACAAATACTTTGTATCCAAGAAAGCAAGTTATGAAAATCATTTAAAATTTCATTAGGCTACTCTAAAAGTCATTTAAAAAGCTATTCTATGAGACAACATAGTAAGATTTATTTATACTGTGTTCACGTCGGCAAATTTGCTGGATTTATTTGAATTTTATTAATCTATGACTAATAGTTCTATATTTGCTTTCTTTTAAGCAGAGTTCTTTCTACATAAGCGTTGAATCAAAATAATTGTGTCTTTAACTTGAACTTTTTTAAACAAAAATTAAAGTGTGTGCACATTTCCGTCCCACTTTCTAAATATAAAAACGCATTTTTTTCTTCACAGCATCATTAGAGATGAAAATGTCATGAGTTGTAAACAAACCAAAAAAAATCTAAACCTAAAATACTATGCAGTAAATCTATTTTTAACTTTTCAATAGCATGTGTATTAGTGTTGTGTTTTGAAACCATACAATAATTATTGTTTTTTCATATTCGTACTACCTTCATCAAAATAAGTTTAACGAATTGTGAACAGTTTTCCATTTGTATGAAATTAAGTAATTTTTATTGAGTAAAATAATTTATTTGAACAAAAACGTCAACTTAAATTATTATTTTTTTTCTAGGATCGTCGTGATGACCTGAAATTCGTAAAAAACACATTAGAAAACGTCCAAAAACCAACCAGTTCCACACGTAGATTTATGGCACAGGTAGAAAAGGTAAATAATTTATAAATGTATTTGTTATTTATAAATAACAGTTGAAAATTTCATTTAGACAAAAGCGAGCCTAATGGATCATGCAAATAGTGTCGAAGACTCACTAACTTTGCTTAAAATTGGGTCGGATGATAGAAAGAATGAATTGAAAGCCAGTGATAATAAAGGTAAGTAAGTGTTAAAGAAACCAGATTAGGTTATTAATTGAACACGGGTATGTACATATTTGAGAGGACGGGTTAAAGAGGAACACTTAACGTTTGCCATTTTATTTAAATTTATAAATTTTCAAATTATAAGTTTTTAATTGAAAAAGGCAATATTTTTCTTATCCATTTAGGCTTCTGTAACTATAGTCTAAATTGTATTTTATTGATTGACTGAATCGAAATAAAAAAAACTATATTCTACATACAACGTACTTCAAAAGCAGATATTATCATATTGATGCATTTTTAAATAGGCATAGAAGTAAAGTACTTCCGCAATCTTTCAATGCTAAGGCATATGTATGTTACGTATTGAAAAACGTCCTTTTGATTGATTTTTTTAATTTACAACTTAAGCAATGAACCAAAGTTACTATTTTTATATATATTTAAAAGTTATCTATAAATACAAACCAAATTGCTAGAAATATTAGTGTT
The DNA here is from genome assembly GCA_951509635.1 of Eupeodes luniger. Classification (NCBI taxonomy): domain Eukaryota; kingdom Metazoa; phylum Arthropoda; class Insecta; order Diptera; family Syrphidae; genus Eupeodes; species Eupeodes luniger. The sequence goes on from OX608073.1 coordinate 170,001,897, forward strand.
ACGAAATGCAGATACAAAAAAAACTTCGACTCCTTTTTTCCATTATCTATATTTTAGATATGACAAGTTTAAAAATTTATCAAAATCGTGTTTATTTTGAGATAATTATAAAAAAAAATCGGGAAATACAAGTTCTTTGGAAGTTAATTGAGGAACAGTTTAGTCTTCAGCTCCAACTATAATTCAGTAATTAAAATTCAGCTTTAAAATTGATATGAAGTATTTATGAAACCATTTATAGATTCAAATAATGTATTTTTAAATTTGTCTTTAAAAATTGAAACTTTGATCTTTTTTCTTAAAATGTCTATCTCTGCAGCATTTTATAGTATGTCTGGTTCCCTCCCTGAGGGTTCCTTCAGAATTGAATGCTCTACAAAATTTTTGATTACGGTTTATCCTTAACTCTCAGTAATGATGTAGTACCGACCGCTAATCCTTTTTTTTAAATAAATTTCTCATTTTTCTGCGATTACTTGGAACCTAATGCACATATGGCACTTACATTGCTTTACCACATATGGGATAAATATTGTTTAACCAAGATATTATGATTTTTTTAATTCCGCCTAACATACTTTTTTAATTTCAGATAATCTCAATTACACGCTCGGCTTAGCAGGAGGATTTGATCAGTCAATTCTTCAAATATCTGATTGGCTCATATTAGAACAGAATATCGTTAAAATGCAAAGTGTAAATGTAGATGACATTGATGCAATTCGAGAAGCTATCGAGAAAGAAAATGTAAAATAAATTCGCTTTAATATACTTACATTGAGTAATACGATATCTTAAATTTTAGAAAGTCTTACGAGAACTTGATATGAAAAAGCCGCAGTTGAACGAGTTGGTAAATACAGCAGACATTCTGAAAGGTGAACTAAAGCGCCAGCAATTACAGGAAAAAGGTAAGGATACAAAACATAAACAAAGATGAAGGATCGCTTACTAAGACAATGGTCTCTTTAAAGTTCTTTGTAGAAAACTAGTCTTTTAAACTTCACTTGAGTAACCAAAATAAGAACATAAATTCCACCAAACAAATTACCCACCCTAAAACAGTTTGCAAGCTCTTGATGGATCTAATTTTACTTTCAGTTTTTGTGTTTCTTATTTCAGCAAGTTGGTTGATGTCACAGTTTCCTAAAATAAAAAGTTACATAACCCTTTTGCAGAGTTTGGTTAATGAACTTAAAAGTTTGCCGATAATAGCGACTGAAATTATGTTGACATATGTAAATGTAGATCACTGGTAGCGCCCGTAGCGTGATGTTTTTTTTTAAAGTTTTTTTTTCAAAAATATAAAATCTCAACCAAGAATATAAAATTCCTACACGAAATCACAATTCACCTGCTTTTGTCTTATCATCTTTGTGTAGAAAGACTACCGTTTTAACCTTTGTATATGAAAAAATTGTTTCTAAGAAGCGTCTAAAATGAGCTGAAGGACCTCTCTACTTCATCAGAAATGAGTGGACTTCATTTAAAATTGTCGACAGCATTTACTTTAATGATTTCGGGAAGTCTGGAGTTGAAGTCGCATATAATTACAAAATTTATTTGTTCAAGTATTTTTAGTATCTGATTTATTTTGGAAACAATAAACAACTTTTTCAATTTCAAAATTAGAATCCTTTAAAAAAATGACTTCTAAATTAAAGTATTACAGTATCTCAAACTAGCTGATTTTTGTAAGCTTTCTTAAAATCAGTTTTTAGGGTTGATTGAAAAACCTAATTTTTTGTGATGTGTATACAAGCTGCGCCATCAATTCAGCGTCTTTAATGAATTGTTTTGCAAATACTACTTAGCTTGAATCATCTACCATAACGGTGACGTTTAATACGAAAAAAATAATTTCATTATAATAATTAGCCAAGTACCCCAGTATACACCTGTGGAAACTTGTATGCAGGTTTAAATTTTAGTCCAGATTTATTTTAATTTAAAAAACAAACTCAGGTGCTTTCTCCTTAAAAATAACAAAGCAGAATGGAGAAACATTTTCACCACGTTCGAAAGGAAGGCCCTAACTTTCACGTAGTGACTTCGTATGTTTTGACAGACCCTATGCACACCAGCAATGCAATTTTTACCAGCTGTCTATATCTGGTCCATATTCCTCGTCATAAAGAGAAGTTAAAATTGTTTTTATACCCAAAGCAGGCTCGCAAGTCAATCCTAAAGATCTACGACCTATAAGTCTATTATCATTTCTTCTTAAGACCTTAGAAAGATTGATTGATATCCATTTGAGGGCAATATCGATTCAAGACTTCTGTCTACGTCTCAACATGCTTACTGTAAAGGTTAATTGGTGGAAATGGCATTACACACACTTGTACGCACCATCGAATACTCCCTCCATCATAGAGAGTTCACTATGGTTGCTTACCTTGACATCGAAGGTGCTTTTAACAACGTGGACACATCTGCACTAACATCTCGAAACGTAGAGACCGCGACAAAATAAATAAAGTCCAACGTTTAGCTTGCCTAGTATAAGCGGATCGCTTTGCACGACCCCATCTGCGGCACTGAACACCCTACTCTACCTAACACCTCTTTATATATTTAGCAAACAAAAAGCTGCAATTCGACAGAAACTTCCAGATTTCTATACCTTCTAGATCTTTCTGGGCATTCATTTAAGACGAGTCAGTCCACTTTTACACAGATGGATCAAAAACAAAAGAAGGGGTTGGTAGAAGTGTGTACTTTGAACGACTGGAATTAAGTCTCTCATTCCGCCTTCCCAATCATTGTAGCGTGTTCCAGGCGGAACTTTTGGCGATAAAAGAAGTCTTGTCAGATAGCCAAATCTTTGGACTCTGTCTCTACAAACTCTATAACAGTCCATAACTGTCGATCATCTCTAATGGAGATGACACAACAGTTTAATATTCACTCACCTTTGCTGGGTGCCGGGCCATAGAGACATTCCAGGAAACTGTAAGGCAGATGAACTCACCGGGAATGGTACAGTACAACCCATTCTACCACGTTTGACAAATGCTGGCATACCAATCGCTACATGTTAACTATTGCTATTACAGGACACCATGAAGAAGGCGTTTGCATCACATCACAAAAAACATCTGGCCTACACTAGATTTAAAGCGATCAAGGTGCTTGCTATCTCTAAGCAGATCGCATATAAGCTCGATAATCGGTGTCATAACCGAGCACTGTCTAATAGGAAAGCACGCAACGCGGCTAGGCGTGTTCTCAAATGACTTGCAGAAGCTGTATGGACGGGGAAGAGGAGGAAACAGTTCTTCACCTTCTCTGTACATGCCCTGCTCTAGCTCAAAAACGCAGGAATTACCTAGAAAAATTCTTCTATAACGATCTAAACGATCTAAATCATATAAACATAATCAGCCTCCCACGTTTAGTAAGGGACTCAAACTGGTTTCATTGAGCTTAGAAGAATGCCTCAAGATTCATGTGGTATCACAATGGCCCATTAAACTGGCCTAAGTGTGTCCTACTCCATCACGGACAGCCACTTTAACCTTACCTAACCTAACGTTAAGAGGTATCCTGGACCAATTTCTCGTAAAGGTTCGACAATTACATTTGTAAAACATCGTCGAGGTTTTTTTTGTTGTTTCATAAAAAATACAAAAATATTATTGTCACTTATTTCATCTCGTATTTTTTGAAACACGGCCAGGTTACAATCATTTACGTAATTTTTTCTGAGTCCCTTTTAGATTTAAAACTATCGACTTTACTGGAAAACGCGCTTCGATTGAACCATGTTTTGGAGGCATACTGAAATGCATCAAACAGTTCTCGTTATCGAACTTCATACTAAATTACCAAAATATATAGTGGAAAAGTGTTACAAAAGAGGGTGTAACTCATCCAATCATGCAAAATTAAATGTACATGTTTACTCGAGATTTTCAGAAATCGAAATCGACACAAACGATGAATTTGTGACAAGTCCAGGCAGCATTGAACTCTTTGATCTACGTATACATACAAACGCAGCTTGAATAAATGATGACATTCGATGAAGAAGAAATATACAAATTGTCAACATTTATTTATTTTATTTTTATTCTTTCATGAATGAATGCTTAATATACATACTAATACATATTGTGTTGTAAAATAGATTTATCAAGAGTTTGGAAGTTACAATTTCAAATTTTTTAAGAAGAAATTTAAAAGAAAAATCACAAATACAATTTTAAAAGTGATTTAAATGTATTTATAAAACCAATAAACAAAAAGAATTTAAAATAACACTGGTCGAGAAAATAACGTTTTTTTTGTCCATGCCACGAACAAAAATACTTATTTGAAGGATTAATGTGGCTGAAATTCAAATCTCGGATTTAAATCAAGTTTTTAAAATATGTCCCTTTATAATTGCTAAAAAGAACCAAAAATATGTTTTTTACGGCTAGGTTAAAACTCAAAATATCTTTCAACAATAAATTGAATGATGATTTTGCAAAGTACAAATCTTTCTTTTTTAGGTACAATTTATAATTTTAGTATATTCCTTATGGAAATTATCATTAGTTATGATTATAAGTCTTTTCTTGACTTTTATACTTTCATAGTTTTGAAAAATACGGTTTGGAGTTAATTTTTAGTGTTGGTTTTGAATCCAAACTTTAACTATTTGCTCCACTTAAACAAAAATTTCAACATTGTATTTATATTTTGGAATATATTTCAAAATCATGAAATAATAGAATGGATTAGAAAACAGATTTGTAGCAAGAGCCAAACTTACTTTGAAACCGTTTTGTCTTTTCTGTTGAAAACCGTTTTAGGATTAATGGTTTAGTGATTCTTTCAGATTTCTGTAAGATAGGGGAATTCTAACAACTTATAAAGATTTTTCGAATACCATATGATATTTGAGCTGATTATTGAAGAAAGGTATAGATTTGAAAAACCATCACGAATTTTATTGAAAAAAAAAACTATATACATACGTGTTTTTTGTCGAATTTTAAAAATTAATATCTCCAAAACCTGAAATGATACATTCATTTTGAAGTCGGAATGTTATTGCCATTAAGAAAATATTGGCAGTGTTATTAAACAATTAAGAGAATACAACTAATATAGAACAGTATCTGTCTAGAGACTGTAAATCATTAACATACAGACTAAATTAAAGCGGACTAAACCACGTGTATTTGGAGGAAGATCAGAGAGAACGTTGTTCAGTGGGACCTGTCAAACAGAAGTGACAAAGTTTAACAACTGTATTTGAAAAATGAAAGGTTGGAACAAATTTTTCACACAAAACGAAATGGTACACCATATCAAATGCCTTGGAAAAATCAATTAGGATAAGCAAATTTAAATTTTCTTTGTCCAAAGCCTGGCGAATGTCTTCCTTAACTTTTAGAAATGCTGTTTTGCATTTTCAGTGTAGCTTTTAGTGAGTAATGGGACGTGTCTATCAAAGGGTGTTAAGATACCTTTAATTAAAAAGCTTAGTTTTTAATAAGACGTTGGCAGGTGGTCGATTAAATTCCAATCAAAACTTCTAATAAACCGGAGTTAATACGTCTAAATTCCTTATATTGGATAGTGAACGAGAGTCATGTAAATCAAATAACGCCTTGAAAGAGCAAAAGCTGGCAGCTAATCATAAAATTGTACTTTACTTAAATCACTCACCCACAAACTATCAAGCACTGCACACGTAGATGTTTTATGGGAGAAATGTGTTGTATTAGTTGTTGTAACATAGTTTAAATTTAATGTAACCATATCATTGAATTGTTAATGATCTATCAATATATTAGCATTAAAACTCTCGCACACAATTATATTAAGACTATACATTTATTTCTTGCATTAGTGGTTCAAAGGGAGAGATATCAATATTTGTTTTTTTTTTACACCAAACAAAAAATTTTTAAAATAATTAACACCTTAAAAATTTCGTATAGTAAAAATGACATGCAGCTCGCTGTTCCAACACTTGAAATATTATGGTCAAACCTTGATCTGTTAAAAAACTAGGGCACAGTTTTATGAAAAAAAATTAATAATAAATAAATAAGTTAGGTGTCGCAACAGATCGCAGAGAATCCAGGCCTAGTGACTTACAACTCTTAACCATTCCTGTGTGCTGCAGTTTTTATACCGAATCCGAACCGCTAATTTGAGAAAGCACTTTTCATAACAGAAATTACTCTTGGAAGATTTGTCAATTCCTCGCAAGAGGTAAAAAAACTTTTGACACAGGCAGGGATTGAACCCAAGACAGTCCAACGCCTTAACCGTAGACATTTGAATAGTTAACAAATTCAATATATGTACGCAGTAAAACTACTGCAGATAAAAGTTAAAGTGAAATCCTGCTTGCTGAGGATAGAGATTTTACTTTTATTCGAGTATAGAAATCAATTTTAGAGTTTTTCATTTTTATACGCTGGGAGGTTTGAAACTTCCTTAAGGCTCGATGGACCTGTTCGTAAAGTGGGCACAGAGTTTCTTTTTAATTTATTTTAGCTAACATTTGCTTAATTAATTACTCGTTAGCTTTTCCAATGAGCTGACGACTGTTATTTAATCTTGTTAAAATTTGTAAATCTTCAATTTTTGTTTAGTACTACAAAATTTTGTGGTGACTCCGTATCAACTGTAGTACTCCTACTTTTCAGAATAAAACTTAAAAAGTGTCCTGCCAAGTCTTCAAAACAAGATAAAGACGAGAAAAATCAAATCTTACATTTTGGTTGTTAACGTTGCTTAGCATAAAATATAATTAATTGTAAAACTAAATAAAAACATGGTTTTGTTTTTGCAAACTAACTAGACTTAGTTGTTAAATTATATGGAAAAAGACATAAGCTGCAATATTTAGTTGTTATTTATTTATGTTAGTGCCAACAAATATAGCTTCATCTGTTGCAGGCGACGATATACACAAAGTTAGAGCATAAACTACAATAGAAACCCTTTTCCTTCGGTTTTCATTTAATTCAGCTCAAATGTAAATAATTCAAACAAATAAATTACTATACTGATATTATTTAAACATATCCTATTTATAGTTGTCCATTTTATTGAGTTCAAATTAGTTCTAGTCTGAATTTCGCTATTTTTTTTTTAATTTTGTTTTAAATTATTCTCACAGATGTTAAATTGTATCAACTTTCGAATATAAAAACCAAACTAATGCGCAATGTTTTGTTGGCAATTTCTCATTGTACTTTTTTCAAGTATTTGCATTTTATAAACATTTTTTAAAGATTAAACTCCATACAATTTATAAATAATATTTTAATTGTAATATAGAAATAATGAAAAAAGGTAAAATATTAATTAAGGGAGCAAAAAATAGTAGTTTACATTGGTTTCATAGAAAAAAATGTTAAAAACAAGAAATAAGTAAAAACTAAGAGTAAGTTAGTTAGGAATATTTTGATGTGCCAAAATCTGCCAGCGCAGCGGCGCGGTGGCGGCGCGGCGTTGCATGGAGTTGTGAAGTCGTTGGCATTGTTTTTAAGGCATTTCCTTCCATGCTACTTCAACCACGACCCATAGCCCATTGATATTTTTGGGTTTGACTTCAAAACCTTCCCTTTCAAATCTACTCACAGATTCTCTTCTATATTTAGGTGGAGGGACTGAGCGGCCGCTCCATAAGGTCAATGTTCTAATCTCTAATTTATGACTGGTTTTCTATTTGTTTTATTGGAATACCCGTATTTGAGTTACATCTCACCGTCTGCGTATCGACGCATAATTTTTTGTATTTTTTACTTTTGGGTGCTTATCCATGATATTTTAGAGCCAAGGTATAGGACCAAATCCATAGTAAGAAAAATAGCTTCATATCATAAGACTGCGTCCGCCATATTTTAAGGTCTAAGTGGTGTAACGAGAGCATAACTCTGTCTTTGAAGGGCTTCAAACTTACTATCGAGTGCTCTTTTCTCTAAATAAAATAAAGAAAATGTTTATAAAATGAAAATAAAACAGTTATTACAAATTAAACACAACACATGTTATTCCAAATTGAATATACTTGAAAAATCACTACTATTTCATTGCTCGCAACTATATGTACATACGTCTTTAAAAACGTACAAAAAAATACAATATTTTTACAGGTTTTTGAGACAACAAAATTCTTAACAAAAAATTGTATGATAATTTTGGAAAGTACAAATCCTTATTTTTCAAATACGGTTAAATAAATGAGTGGTAAGCGGCCCATAATGTTTAGAGCTTCAAATTTGTTTCTTTGTTCGTTCTGATCGTGTTCTGAGCTTGTTCAGAGCGTGCTCTATGAGCTCAGAATAAAATAACTGAGCAGACCGAGTTGAATGCTGAACACAAGCATTTGACCATTATATAAGAAATAACAAATAAAATATATTTTTTAAGTCTTGGTTTCATTTCAGGAGGCTTGAAATGGACGAGTGTTCAGGTGTGTTTCAAAAATAATTCTGAACGGTCAGAACACGCTTTGTTCAGAGCATGCTCGACATGCTCGGACTCTGTTCAGAGTTCTTTTCTGAGTTAAAAAAAGAAAAACGCCTATTGAAACAACTTGCGGAGCACGGCACTCAACAACGATTCAGACGCAACTGAATAGTAAATGACATGCGCGCGCAATCCCATACACATCACACCTATCGAGACACGGACACATAAAAATCAAAAACTTTTGATTTTACTCGCTCCGTGCCTGACACCAAAAATCGGTGTCTGCTTCAGCCCACATTTATGCACACAGACACAAATGTGAATACAAGTGTGGTGTCTATAGGCCGCTTTAGACATGACTGTTATTAATAAGGTAACAAACCTAATTAATACCAGTCATTTCTTTGTCGATCCGAAGTTTGATTGCAGACTATGAGGTAGTAATAGGGAAATTCCCGCGAGTTGAATTCCCTTGAATAGTTCACAACATTATCTTGGTTAGTGGTTGAATTAATCTATATAAATAAAATGTCGTCAATTTTTGAACGTTCAACGTTTCTTGCAGCCCATAACTTTCCCAGATTGGTCGTCCTGCAATTTGACTTTCATGAGCATTTTAAAGTTTGTCCATAAAATGTACGACTTAAAACATGCGTTATTTTCACACGCTGGCGTTAACAATGGTATTGCTAATAATGTTTGGCGAAAATCACCTTCTAATGAACCCATTGCATCTTTAAACCGCTTTTGGTTCTTTCGTAAATCTTTTAACCGATCCTTCTGTATTAAACGATATTTGCAGCGTACATTCCGTTAATTGCCGAAAGTTATTTTTAAAAAACTGACAGTTTTGCCAAATAAGTTAAGTAAAGCTTTCTTAAATTTGTGTATGTTCCGAATATCACGAGGTCCTAGTTCTACGGCATGTTGCGCCACCTGGTTTATTTTTCGTCACGGCTAAACACTTTGCGGAACTTTTAAATATGTTTGGGGTTACATAATATGACCAAACCAACATACTATTAGCAATTAATGGATCGCAAATATTAAAATAATTGTTAATTGTATTTGATTTTAATAAGGACAAACTTTAAACATAGTTCCGGTTATAGTAACATTCAATTCGAATTTTATATAAATTAAATCAAACATAGTTGAATTAAATATAAATTATGTAAATTTTTCTTTGTAACAGATTCGGAAATAAGTGCACAATTATAAAATTTAATACAAAATAATTGTAAATATTTTTTTATATTTTTGAAATAATTATTGAAATTAAATTGTTACTTTATTGCATACAGCTGTTATTCAAATCCTGTATTAAAAAATACCCCAACATTTGTAACAGTGTATACAGCTTATGATATTTATGAACCTTTTTTTATATTTCAATGGGAACTTTATTGTTTTTTAAATATTTGCATCTCTTAAATAGTTCCTTATTTTTATACCGTTCAACTTGTGTTAAAGTGTTTTAAAAATATTCAAACTCTTACAATGTTGGCAGACTTTTTCCAAAATTTATAATGTTTATATCGATTAGGTAAGTAATCACTAATTATTTTTAGTAAGTTACAATTTATACAAAACTTAAAACAATATTTCGGCTTTCTTTACCCAAATTCAATACAAAAAGGATATATGCTTTCAAATACCATTACTTTCGCCACCCTTACTTTATAAAGAATAGTATAGTAATTGTTCTCTTTCTAAAATACGATAAATTCATAAAAACAGTGTATGAATGAAAAAATTAATGCAAAGACCGAAGGATTCAGCAGAACATAGGTATACCTGTACATTCTCTCACATTCTCACCCTAAATCTTATCTTCAAGTGTGTATTAAAGCTCCTGATGAAAATACAAGTTGATGTTTCTGCTTTTGTTTGGTAAACTCCTATCAATCGCTAAATTTTTACACTGTTATTTGTCATGCGCCAAAATACAGGGGTGGCATCGAACATACTTTCTTGATTCTTGTTCAAGAGAAATGTGGTTCGAAAGCTCGAATTTTGAAGTCCTCTAGCTATGGGAAAGTCTCCCCTGCCAGAATAGAATTTCCGCTTTCTGGTGAAACGTTTGTGTGTGCAAGTGAGCTGCAGCTAAAAATGAAATTCTTTTTTCTGTAATAATCATTCGAATATTCGGCTGTGAATATAAAATATTAAAAAAATTACAGTGAATTTTAAATGAAATCTTATATTACATGACAAGGTAAGGTCGAGTTAACCAAAACTGTGAATTCAACTTATTTCAAATTTTAAACAAGCATATCAATTTTATCTCTCACTTTATTAATAAAGGATTTATCATGTGTTTAAAGAAAATATGTCCATAACTTAAATTCGTGCAAAAACAACATAAACACTTTTGTCTGCCCAACCCTTTGAATTGAAACTGAAGAGTTGCAGTGAACGTACATAAATAAAAAGTGTCTTCTTTTGTACATTTTCAACACCGACCTACTACTTCATGATAAGATTATTTTGAAAATTTTTAGTGATTTTTTCAACCTAAACCTAAAATTCTTCTGCTGCCAACCTCTTCGCCATAAATATACTATCGCATGCCCAAACTAGCAACACTTTCCGGTTAATAAGGTGAAAAGAAAAAAAAAACATAAAGCTGCAGAGAAAAACCTAAAGAAATTCAATTTTCTCTTCTCGTAACTAGCCTTAAATCTATTATTAATAATAATAAGCTGTACTATCCCTGAGAAATATTTAACAAAAATATACATATCGACGGTTATTTTTCTTTTACATTAAAATAAAAGTGCACAATTTTTAAATACACAAATTTTAATTAATAAAATAAGCAAAAAAAAGTATCAAACAAGCAACCATATAAAAAATAATGTTGCAAAGTAACTCGAACAGCCCTGAAGCGCATGAAATGGCTCCTGAAATTTCAAAGCTGACTTCTGAGCTTGCAGCTCAAGCCGCTTTCAGAGCTCAACAGTTGCTTAAAAAGCAAGACTTCTCGGAGGAGACAAGAAAAGTTCCTGCAATACCAGCTCGCTCCTGTGATGTCGATCGGTTACCACCGGAAATCCCTCCGAAGCGAAAAAGTCTCAAACAACTACCGCCAGAACTACCTACATCGCTATCAAACCGTGTACCACCACCACCGCCACAAAAACCGATCACAAGCGCTAAGAATTCTCCATTATCTAATTCCAAAGTAACTGGTACATCGACGACTTCAATAATTCCAATCGAAAAAAGCACAAATCCTTTTGATTATCCAATGGATAAGACTTCCTCACTTTCGAATAATAGTAGTTTTGCACAATCGGATGATGGAACTCAAGCTGCTACCGAAGTCAAAATTAAGGGACCAGTATCTATGCCGAAAATGAAACAACAATCACCCACCGAGGAATATGGCTCAGAAGACGCTCTTCGAGGAATCGAGAGTGGTCTTCGCAATATGGAACGTGCCATGCAAGAGCAAATGAGCCTTCGGTCCATGGAACCTGTTAATCCTCATTCTAATTTTCCCATTGATTTCAAAGGTTTTGGAAGTGGTGTGACAAACCGCCCAATATGTAATCTAAATCAAATTCGTGGTTATGAAAGAAACTTAGAACAGCTTAAATTAAACGAGAATAAAATTGGAGGGAGTGGTCATATAGCCACATCAGGATGTAATGAAGAGGTCAAACTACGTCAGAATTCTCATGTGATTCCTGGACAAATGGATCATAATCCTCGAGGAAATATTGAGCATCATATGAGATCTTTAGATCGTAATTTACCACTTGAGCTTCAATACAGTCGCTTTCGCAATCAACAACAGCAACAATACCAAATCGTACTGCCAAACGCTGTAAATAATGTATCGCAAGGTCCAATGCCTTTAAGCAATGAATTTCGAGAACATATTCGACAGCAACTTATGGGAGGTGGTGTGGGTGGTAACCAAATAGTTCCCCATACAGGAAACACACCAGTATCACCTGCAGCAGCCGCTCTTTTACAGCACCAAGCACAATCAAGACAAGCAGCTGCTGCTAGCAATGCCCCAAATGGTTTGTCTAGAGAAGAACTCCGTTTAAGACGAAGATCATCACATGACGAAACACAAATGCCACAGGGAGCTCCAGGAATCCCGGGTAAATTCTTATTATTATTTATATACTTAATATATCAAGGTTTATTAAAAAACAATAACTCATTCAACATTACACATTTTGTTGATTTGCTGGTCAAAAGTTTAGTTTTGATCATCAGTAAAATTTTGTTAATCCAAACTTAACCATATTAAATTGGGTAACAATCGATAAAATTTAAACTGATTAAGTTAATCGCTATATTTATTACCACATGTTTGTAGGATGTCGAGAACGTAAGAAAAGAGACCACAGTGTAAGAATTAGCCCATCTAACGGAATTGAAAATTTGACCTTTTTGGAAAATTGTATTCGCAAGATTTATTATAATTTAAATCATATTATAATTATTATTATACTTTGCTCCAATTTTGATGTGCAGAGCTCTGAAAGTACAAGTCTGTTGCACTTTGGTAGACCAATTTCAAATCATGAATTGCATGAGATTTATATCATATATCATATTTTTGATTTATAGATCTCTAAAAAGGCATGCTTTAAAAACCATTATTTAAAAATAAGTTTCACTCACAAAAAACCGTTTTGTTACTATTTGCGAGTATTAAAAATGAAAAAATGGTCATACTTAAGTTAAATTTTGAAATGGAACTTTTTTTAGAAAATGTAATTTATTTTCGAAGTTTTGAATTGTGTAACTATTTTGGTACAATCAGTTATGGAGTAGGATTACAGCCTTCAAATAAAAGAACACTTTATTACCTGTAATTATTATTCTTATTCTAAATAAAAACAAAAAATTAGTTAACAAACATAACAAGTGTTCGTAAGAAAACAAAATCTAAACTACTTCAGAGGCTATAAATAAATAAATAAATTAGGTGGCGCAACAGTCCGTAGAGAACCAGGGCCTAGTGACTTACATTTTTTAGATTAGATTTTTATTCATCAAATTCTTAAATTTCTAACAATGGTTTTGCTTATAAGTATTGAATAATATATAGGTCATGGCAGATATGCCGTCAGCCCGAGTGGTTACTTTACAATGCTTAAATTTTTAGTTTCAAGTATCTCTATCAAAGTGATGTTTTTATTATTATTATTTTTTTTTTTAATTTATTAATTTTTTTTTAATTTATTTAATCTTTTTTTTAAATAATTTAAAAATAGTTTGAATTCGATTTCTTTTATATATTTACACATTTTCAAAAAAGAATATAAACAATTTTTGCGACTTTTAGTTTAGTCAAAACAAAATATAAATTTTAAGTTAATTAAAAATGATTTACATTGCATATTTTGGCATGAATATAAAAAACTAGAAACACTCATTAATAATTTTATTTATTTATTTATTTATTTATTTATTTATTTATTTATTCATCAATCAAAGAACAAAGTTCTCTTATAGACTAATAGATAACAATGTTTCAATATCCAATAATATATACAAAAATGAAAATAACAGTAACAATAATATATAAATATATACAAACGTCAAGTAGATCTAAGTACATTTAAAACATACATTTTAAAGGTATCTCTAGTGCAAATTCTAAAAAAGTCCAAACTAGTACAAACTGAATTTGCTTCTCTGATGCAACGTGAAATCGGTTCATTACGACCATAGTTAGATCTATGAAATTGCTCGTAAAAAAGAATACTATCTCTGGAATTAAAACCAGGAACACGAATAGATATAAGTGCAAGAAGTTGAGCACATTTAATATGATTATTAAGAATATCTCTAATAAACATTATCGCAAAGTATGCACGTCGATTTGCCAAACTCTGCATACCAAATAAAAGACATCTAGTTTCATATGATGGAATAACAATACCCCAATGAAGTTTATAATACATAAACCTTGAAATATTTCTCTGAATTTTCTCGATTCTTACAATTGAGTTATTATAGCAAGGGTTCCAAACTGTGTTGCAGTACTCAAGCAAAGATCGAACGAGAGAAATATAAAGAGTTTTTATAGTATACGGATCTGTAAATTCTTTACTATTTCTTTTGATGAACCCTAACATTTGGTTGGATTTATTTATAATATAGTCAAAATGAGAAAGAAAAGAAAGCTTAGTATCAAGGATAACACCTAAATCTTTCTTTTGTGATACACGATCTAAAATAGAACTATCAATTTGATACTCGTAAAAGATTGGAGAAATCGTACGAAAGCAAGACATAACTTGGCATTTTGAAATATTAAGGTATAAGGAGTTTATATTACACCAATCTGCCAATTTATTTAAGTCATCATTTAATAAAATACAATCATCACAACATTTAATACAACGATATAGTTTAAGGTCGTCCGCAAAAAGAAGACACTGAGAATTTTGAAAAATGTTGGGAATATCGTTTACAAAAAGCAGGAACATTAAAGGGCCTAAGTGGCTACCCTGAGGGACACCAGATGGAACCAATATTTGATTAGAGTGATAATCGTCAATCTTAACGACTTGAACTCTCGATGTTAAATACGACTTCAACCAATTCAGAAACTTAGAATGAAATCCTAGTTTCAAAAGTTTGTGTAATAGAATATGATGATTAAAGCGGTCAAATGCTTTAGCGAAATCGGTAAAAATTATATCAGTTTGACTATAAGATTCAAAATTATTTATTATATAGTTAGTCATTAATGTAAGATTAGTGGTTGTAGATCTTCCAGATATAAAGCCGTGTTGGAAATCGGATAAAAAATCTTTTAATTGAAAAGTGAGCTTGTCACAGACTAATTTCTCAAATAACTTAGGAAGAGCAGATATTTTGCTGATTGGTCTATAATTTGTAATTTCTTGTTTAGATCCAGATTTAAAAATTGGTGTAATATAAGACAGTTTCCAACATTCTAAAAATTCACCTTTCGAGAGCGATAGGTTGAAAATGGCTGTCAATGGAATAGCTAAAGATGAGGCACATTTAAGCAATAAAATTTGTGGGATCCCATCGGGGCCTGCATTTGTGATGGTATCTAAACCTAATAAGGCTGATTCTACTTCAGAAACCGTCAGAACCATAGACCCTATGTTAACGATAGAAGAAACTCTTGGTATACAAACATTCGTTGGAGTGTTTGTGGAGTAAACAGACTGAAAATAAACAGCAAATAAGTTACAAATTTCTTCAACATCACTTGTTGATTTATTCAAATAATTCATACAGCTTGGATACCCATTGCTTTTACGCTTAGCGTTAATGTACTTCCAAAAATTTTCACTTTTATATTTAATATTTGACTCAATAGAGAACAAATAGGCACGATATAAAAATTTATTAAGCGTATCGAATTCTTTTTGAATAGACATATGCTTAGACCTCAAATTTGGATCATGGCGATTAGTTTTAAGTAACTTAAAAGATTTATTTTTCCTATTTTTAAGATTTATAAGTCTCTTGTTAAACCATGCAGGATTACTCCTTGATTTGGCTTTTTTATTTGGAACAAATCTACGTACAGATTCATTGACAATAGATAATAGAGTATCATTAGCGTTATTTAATTCAGTTTTAGATAAAAGCGATTCCCAAGGAATAGATAAAAAATACTCATTCATTGCATCAAAGTTAGCCTTATTATAATTAGGTATAAAAGTATTATTATTTAAAACTTTTTTCATAAAAGTATAAAAACATAAGTTACCTTCAAGTGCAATATGATGGACAGAGTTATTCACAATTGGATTATCAGATTTTTCAACATAAATATTAAATTCTTTATCTACAAAAATAAGGTCAAGTATCCGACCTACACTATTAGAAATATGATTTATTTGTATCAAGTCAAACTGACTAAAAAAGTCTATTAAATTAATCTCAATTTCAGAAGTAACTTCGAATGGAACTAACAAATTATCATCTGAGTCCAATAACCACTTGATATTTCCTAAATTAAAATCACCAATACAAATAACATGTTGCGATGGATTTAAGTTTTCAAAAATAGATTTACAATTATGTAAAAATATATTATAGCATTATTTCTGTATGATGTCGCTTCAGTATAATATTCTGTGAGCTGATTCCAGTTTTGACCGTTTAGCAAGTTCCATACATCTTCTTCCCTTAAAGTGTTTCTACCAAAAAATGTTCTTAATTCCTTTAAGATTGGACATGTTCCAAGAAAGTGGCCAATATCTTCTCGCTCTCGTGAATTACATATACTGCAGATGTGATTTAAATCGGGTCTGTGTGGCATTAGTTGAGACGCAAAAGCTCCCCTTTCATCTTAAATATGACACCTATTGCACTGCACGACAAGTTTGACTTTGAATGGAAATAATTTGATTCGTTTAGATTGTAGTTCAATTTGGAGTAGAATTGCCGTTCTGTTGAGGATCTAGCGCGTTCAATAAATGAGTACCTTTCGTTTTCATCAATGGTTCGAATAGTTTCATAAAGCATTTCCTTTATCTGGATTACGTCTTTTCCTACTACATTGAAAGTATATCCACAATCCGCTGCAAGCTTGCGGCAATATTCGAACCACATCTTTTTATACATAACTGCATACATCCAGAGCTGTCTCGGTAACCTTGCATCTTCCATACCCATAATCTTTAAGATGTAGCCTGCATTCATTTTCAACGATGAAATAAAAAGTGTTGGCAAACCAGTTTCGAGATAGTACATATACTTGGGAGTGTTTATTGGTAGAAAGAATGATTTCCTCAGAAAAAAAGTCAACAGATTATCTACTATATCATATTTTTTTAGTCCCCACACTTGTGCTCCGTACAAAAGAACCGATCTCGCGGTAGCATTAAAAAACTCGGAACTTTGCATTCATTGACACATGTTTATTGTTAAATATTTTTTTCCAATTAATGCATACAGCGGACTTAGCCAACGCAGCTTTACCTTTAAGATGTCTTTCCATATTCAAGTTAAACGTTAAGTCTAAGCCCAGGTAAGTGTACGATTTTACTACTTCTAAGTGTATTCCGTTGTAGTTCCAGTTTTCACACCTCGAAACTTTTCCACTACCGTTTTGCAAGATCATTACTTTAGTCTTTACTTTACCGTGTTTACCTCTAAGCTCCATACCTTGCAATATTCTGCTAGTCTGTTTATCATCATTTGTAAGGACGTGGGTGATTCAGCAAACATGACAATATCGTCGGCATACATTATGACTTTTACCAGCTTGTCACCAAACCTTACTCCACATGGCAGATATTCAGTCAGGTCATCGAGAAACAGCGCGAAGAGCAAAGGACTTAAATTGACACCTTGTCTTACTCCTCGATTGACTTCCAGTTTCTTTGATATATTTTCTCCATCAAATACGTACGCTTCAGTCTGTTGATAGAGCTTTTCCAAAGCTTTTGCAAATTTGTAAGAAACTCCCAAGTTATACAGTTTGTAAAAAAGGGCCCTTCGATCGATTGTGTCGAATGCCGCCTTAAAGTCTACAAAGCAGGCGTACAGTTTTTTATTGTGACTAATCTTAATCCTCGCCAAACTACACAAAACAAAAATATTGTCCGACGTGGAATATCCTCTTCGAAAACCCGATTGAAACTCACTCAGCTTCTGGTTCATTTCAACCCATCTTGTGAGCCTATTACAAAGTAGTGACGTGTAAATTTTTAGAGCCGAGTTCAGGAAGGAAATACCCCTATAATTTTTTGGATCCAGACGTTCACCTTTCTTAAAAATTGGCCAAATGAGCGCTTCGTTAAAGTGTTCCGGATTGACACCAAACGTATATATAATGTTCAGAGCTTCGGATAGCTTTTCTTTGAAGAGACTTGAATTGTACTTATAAAATTCACAAGGGATACCGTTAGTATCCGCGGCTTTTCCATCTTTAAGACCATTCAAATCTAGCTCCACTTAAACTTTTGTAATTTTGGAGTCTAAAATTACATTCTGTAAGAAAGGCATCGCCCAAAATTTTTTAGAATCTGTACACCGACCCAAGGACATTGCTAAGCTTTCCTCGTATTGTCTTTTCTTGTCCAAGCAGCATAGTTTAAATTTTTTATTTGTTTCGACAAAAGATATTTTTAAACTTTGAATATTAAATTTCCTGAGCAACTTCAGCAGACCCATTGATTTTTTTCTTAGTTTTTCACAGCTCATATCATACCATTTATTTTTTCTCTTTAAGGAATTGGTTGGTTGCATGACTGTTGCAGCATCAATAATAATATCTTCCAGCTCATGTAAGGGAAAGTATTTCAACATCATGTTTTCTTCTTTTAATTGTATGTTTCTATTCACTTTTTCTTGAAACTTTGTTACCCAGTTATCATTCCAAGTTAAGGCCTTGTAGCTGTTATTGTTATTCTTGGATAATTCTTTTACTCCATTTATTTCAATTTTTATTATAATTGGAAGATGATCTGATAAATTTAGATTTCCAACCCGAAAATCTTTAATAACGGTGTAACAATCTCCACCCGCAAGACAATAATCTATTGTTGAACTTCCCTGTTTTCCTATAAATGTTAACTCCCCTTCCAGGTCTCCAAAAGAACATACATTTAACATACTCAATCCAAAATCATTACAGAGCTCCAAAATTGTATGTCCCTCAGAGTTAATTTTTTGGTCTTTAGCCTTTCTTTGTTGTATTCCCTGATTATTAGTTGGTTCATTGTTTGCTGTTCTGGCATTTAAATCACCCACTACTATGAAATCATGCGTTTTTATTGAGCAAAGCATGTCATAAAATAAGTTATAGTCATGTTGCCATTTAGTGCAGTTTAAATATATTGGAATTAGTGACTTACAACTCTCAACCATTCCTGTGTGAGTAATGTTGTCAGAGATGGAGGGGACCTACAGTTTATATGCCGAATCCGAACGCCTAATTTGAGAAAGCACTTTTCATGACATAATTACTCTTGAAAGATTTGTCAATTCCTCGCAAGAGGCAGTACCCGTGAAAAAAGTTAGGTGGCATAAGCAGGGATCGAACCCAAGACCTCTTGCATGACAGTCCAACGCACTAACCATCACTCAGAGGCTATACTCCACTGAAAAGTTAAAACCTGCAATTTCAAGGCATTTTTTAAAATTGACATGTTATTTCAAACAATCCTTTCTTAAATTATTATTAGTAAAACCTTTATGCTAAAACGTGTTTTTATATCAATTTAAATAAAATAAATTAGTCTGTTGAGAACTAGGGCGTAGTGACTTACAACTTTTAACCATTCCTGTGTGCGAGAACTGTTGTCAGCGATGGATGGGACCTACAGTTTTAAGCCGAATCCAAACGGCTTAAATTCCGCTGGACGAGCGAATTCTCACACTGTGAGACGCTTTCTTTTTGACAATTTATTACGAACTGATTTTATTATTCTTTAAACTAGAAAATGATTACATAATTATAAGTTCTCGTCTCCATTTGTGTGGATGTTAATTACATTAAACAAATAAAATAAAATCATTTTTTTTTATTTTTATTTATTTTTATTTAATGTTTTTACTTTACACAACGATTGTTTCTTAAAATTTCGCAACGTGTTCAGGGTCATTTTTAGAAAGCAGGTTGAGTATAAAATACATTCCGAAACGCGTTGCTCAATTTTGTGTAAAGAAACATAAAATGTATTTGTTTCATGTAGAAAATGATACCACGGTACAGCAAAGTATAGTATATGTTTATACTGTTTCAACATGGATTTATTTAAAAGACAACAGATAAATCATTAGAATTTGCTCCACTTTAAATATTATATTGATATATTACGTACGTTTTACGACTTTGCATAATTTCTTTATTATTTTATTTTCTTATTATTTAATTACAAAATGTGCTCATTAATTATGATTATGAGTCTTTGCTTGACTCTTTATGAAGTTTTGAGCAAACCGCGAATTTAATACTTTCATAGTTTTGAAAAATACATTTTTGAGTTTATTTTGGGTGCTGGTTGCGAATCCACACTTAAATTTTAAATATTTGTTAAACTTTTAAAAATACCCGTTTTCAACATTATTTTTATATTTTTTATTATATTTCAAAAACTATACATAATAGAAGTGTTTAGACAAGTTAACATCAATAGATTAAATATCTGAAATACTTTTGGCAACAAACTTTTGAATTTCATGTTAATGTTAATAAATTTAAAATCGCAATCATCAAACATATCATTTTATAAACTTAACTATTGCTATTTGCTGTCCAAAACTAATTTAATTTTGTTTACGTTATAATTTTCTAAACTTAATTTCACATATATTTTTCTTTTAAAAGAAAATCCTTCCTAAAATAAAAGCATCTCTCTTGTACTTGAGAAATATACTTAAAATTATACTTATGTACGTATATTTTCTGAATGTTCTTTTGCTTTTAATTTTAATTTTATAATTTCAAACACTGATAAGTTTACATACCATATTTAAAAATGAAATTGGAGCGGTGTTGAGCTCTATATAAATATCAAACTATCTTGTCACAGTGTCTGTATTCATAATGATTCATAACAACCCAACTGATTTCTATGCAATTTTATGTATTTCATATCGTTAGGGTTGTTTTATTGTTTAAGAGAAAATTAAAAATTACGAAAACTACTTATTTATCAAATTTTAAATCAAATAATACACAGTGCTAGCAATCAGTATTACAGCATATACACAGATATGTATGAGGAGTGTACTGTCCAGCAACCGCCTGTAACCCCCTCTTGCAACCTACCATGCATTATAAGATTTGGTTTAGGTACGATGTTAGGGGTACAAATCACGCTTTGATACGCAGACGGTGAGATGTCACTCAAATATGAGTATTAAAATAATATAAATAAATAAAAATAGAGACCCAAAACACAAAATAGAAAAGCAAGGAAATGGTTTCGAGATAAGAACAATGACCTATGGAGTGGCCTGATCAGTCCTTCTACCAAAATCTTAAAGAGAATCTGTGAAAAGAATCGCATTACTTAGGCACTACTCTAAACCGAAAAAAAAACTCCAGCAATCCAGGAAAAAATGGCATTAGTGATTTTTGCATGAAATGTATGAAAACAGACATGCAATTATAAAAAGTTCATACGAATAAATGAAATTTTGAATGCATCGTATGAAAAGTTAAATATAAAATAAATGTTATTTTCCATACGATGCATTATTTTTGTTCTTAGAATGTATGAATGAAATTTCATGAAATCGATGAATCGAATCATACGAAATATAAATAATTTCACGATTTAGATTTGCAATATTTTATAAAATTAATGTTGCTTTCCATGCCTTGTATGGAAAAGTACATAGTTTGTTTTGTACTTTTTCATACGAAATATAAAAGGCTGCAGAAATGTATGTTTTTCTGAAGGATTGTATACAAAATATATGTAAAATTTGTAGTCTCACCAATACCAGCTTTAAAAATATAACTTCAAAAAATAGTTAAATTTCTTCTATTCGATTTCCTAAAAAGCCAATACTCAATTTTAGACTCAATATTTTCTGTAAATTCATTATTTACATTTATTGCTTAAGTTTAATGCGTGATAAACATGTGCATCTTAAAAATATAAAATCAAATGTATGCATGCACAATGCACATACATCACCGATATAACATGAAGATACTGAATAAAAAAGAAGAATCAATTATTGTCAAACATGTTAAAATATTGAATGGAGGATATTCTATATTAAATAAATAATTTTAAAACATATTTAAATTGATCATAATAAGCAGTTGAAAAGAAAATTATAGTGTAGTTTAATACATTTTCCAAGTCTCTGTGACTTAAACCAAGTTTAACGACTGAATGCTTTCATCTTTGCTCTTTAAAAAAGATTTGTGGTCGTCAAACTCTTGTATTGAGTTCACTATAAATGGGAATAAAACTTAGAACGTTACAAAAATTTTCGTTCCACAATTGTCTTTTTGACAGATTTGTGTGTGGGAAATATGAAAAAGTGAACATTACATAAACTTTTGTTGTGTGCACGTTCAAAAAAAAGTTTGGTAATAACGTAGGCATTTGAGCATTTAAAACCCAAAATTTACGATTTCTTAAAGAAAAATTGAACAATATATTTTGTATATATTTAAAGGTTTTTATAATTCTTTTTAGGAAACTCAACATTTTCAATTTAATTTTTTTTTCGGAAACCTAAGAAATTACCATTGTACATGATTCAATACACGATAAAATTGTGTTAAATTTCTTTTGTATAACATAATATATTTGTACTTTTTCATAACTTTAATCGAAAATGGGTATGCATAGAAGATTTGTAAAATTACGAGATTTATCTACTCAATAATATGAAAAGAAATGTATATGGCAAAACAAGCTAAACCAATTAACAAAACATTGGTAATGCTTAGTTTTTTAAAATATTGTTTTCAAAATATGTTTTCAAAATATGTTTCTTTACGTTCCTACTTATACAGGTACAAATAAATGCAAAAAATCTTATTTGTAATAAAAAGGTATCATTTTTTAAATCAATCAAACACATTCCGAAAACTTAGACAACCGTCGAACTAAACTATTTTTTTTTATTATTTTGAAATATGAACCACTATTAAGGTCTTAATTTAAGAACAGACAAATATCAATATATGCATATTTAATATCAAAAAGAATTTTCTGAAATAAAAATATATTTTGCAAGCTTTTTTAAATTCGAGATGTGACAAAATGCAAATAACTTCTTTATAAACATAACTAAATAGGAATAAAAGTGTTTAAAATATAATAAAAACCAATAGTTCGTTTTGAAAATATATACCTATCTAGTTATGTTGATAAAGAAAGAACTAGGTATGTTTTGAACTCCCTTGTAACTTCGCTAGAAAATGGGTATGCTTGTTAGATTGCTGACATTAAAAGATCTATCTTCTCAATAAATTAATAAGAAACAATATTTGACTGACTGGAAAACTATTTTTTTTTTTTTTCACTATTTCGTAAAACTAGCAAAACCAATCGACGAAATATTTATAATGCTAAGTAATGTAAAGTATTGTTTTACATATTTTTTACGTTCCTACTTATGCAGCTACATATTAATGCAAAGATAATTATTTATAATAAAAATAAAAACTTGGGAATTTATTTTGATAAAAGAAAGTATTAACAAAACAACTTATACCACTCGAGCTATTTTTATAAAAGTGTTTTTAACAGATTTGCTATAAAAGTCTGAGTTTCCCAAGTTTGAAGTTAATGATGATTGATTGACACCCTGTGTTTGGTGCTGCTTCGCTGGAACCCCCCCTGCTTGGGCACACTATAGGATTTGGAATATTTAGGTGCGATGTTGAGTGTATACAAAATATCTTAGCATTATTGACAAACCATACCATTGAAAGTGAAACAAAACCAATTTGGCTTTATTTCACTTAATTTAAGTGTGATAAGACCAAATGTTGGAAATTGACTTTATTACACTTAAAAAAAGTGAAATGAAAGCAATTCTTGAAATTTGACATTATTTCACTTGGCTTTATTTTACGGCACCGTAAATAATTTAAATTATTGTATCGATGCAACTAAGACCTTACATGAAGAATATACAAATAATAAACTTGTAATCATTCACAATTTAATTTTGAATGATTACAAGTAAAGGAAAATCAACAGAATAAAATGGTAAAAAAAATAATTCCTTAATAACTTTAAACAAATTTTGAAAAATGTTTTTGGAAAACAAAATACATAAAATATAAAATTCAACTTTGCGATTTTTACTGTCCGTTTTTAGAAATGTTCACTCTATATGCCAATATAATGTTGTTAGAAATAAAGAGAGGGTCATGAAAGAATCATAACTTGAGTCTTTTATTTAGGTTGTTAGAGGGTAATTGAGAATCAAGTTATGGTCCTGTGAATGTATACTAATCTTGGGTTTATATATATGAATGTGTGGGTTTACTTGGCAAGTTTTCTTTTACTTTATTATCCACAATTTATTGTATTCCAAAAATATAAGCATATAATAATTTAAAAGCCAATCAGTCATTATTATAAGTTGCTTCGAGCTACCCCCTTAAAATAATTTGATATGGAACTAGTTTCGTAAATTCAGATCACATTACTTTTCACGGCATTACTTTTATTACTGCAGAAATAGCACTGTTAGATTGCTATTATTTGCAATTGGACTTAGATTTTCCGAGCGACAAGTTTTAAAATTTCATTGAAGTTCGAAAACAGAGAATGTACGATTGATCCCTATTCATTTGAACAGCATTTAAGAAAATCCACCCAGATATACGTTAGTGAAACTCGTAACATCAACAATTAGCAAAGAATATAAAGAAAACACATATGTTTTCATATGCATACATTCAGAAATAATTTCATGTTTGATTTTCTTATATTTTTTTTTTAAAAAAAGATAAACAACTTTTTTTACTTGCTCCTAATTGTTCTGCGGATTTGGACTACTTACGATGTTGCTTGAAAGGTAAACATTACGATGAATTTTATTTTAACTGCGTAACCTAACCTATCACCTGGAGTGTCAACTAACAATTATTATTTAAAAATAAAAGAATTTAGACTGAAAATAAAAAACATTTGTTTTACCCAAATAAATGATCTTTGTTCATTTTAATTAATTCTTGCTTTCTTTTTCTTTAGTCGCAAGATTGCGAGATCACTGGGATGATACATCACATGCAGTTATCCAAAGGTCAGCTCAACTCAAAAATATGATTGGTGATTCACAAAGGTAGTTTTCAAAGAAATTTAAACAATACAAACGATTATATAATTGTGGTTGTCCAACAGATATGAAGCTAAAAGATTGGAGATAGAGAAATGGTTAGCTCGTATGGAAAACAGAGCTGAACGCATGGGTGCTGTTGCAACTACAGCTGATGTATTGGAAGCACAGCAAAAAGAACAAAAAGTGTGTTTGTATAATGGAAAAAAACTAAAAAACAGCATAATTTTTTACTTTTTACTTTTTCCTTGAACTTTTAGTCTTTTCACGCTGAGGTTCACCAAAATAAACAACAAATTGAACTATTCAATACCCTAACACAAAAACTCATCGCTGTTTATCCATCTGATGATACATCACGAATAAAGAAAATGACGGAATGTGTTAACGTCAGGTAATGATTCTTAATTTATTATTTCTTTTAGAAAAATTTTAATAACTAAAAAAAATATGAAACTATTATCGTTAAATATATGTATGTAGTGAAGTTTGTAAATTAGTTTGCATTTATAGACGAAATAACCATGATTGATGATTCAAATGCTTCAAAACTATTTACCAAACAAAAAATACATAATCAAGTTTAAATGTAACCTCTGATTTTTAACTTTGGCAGCTCTGAATGTAATAAATTCAATTAAAAATGAGCAATTATAAAAAACTTGTTTGGATCATGTCTTCATTAGAGTAAAAGATGTTTCATATAATCAGTACAAAGGATTTAATTTTGATTTAAGTACTACAGATCACTGTATGACTGGAATCTTATTTCATAATTAAAAGACTTGATAAATATCGGATTTGACTAGTTTACTTCTACACTATGCTTTTAAAATTAAGTCTCTGTCAAGTTTTAATGCATCATGTCCATACGATAATTTCTTAAAAAATGTTTTTAAACCACCTAGAATCTTGTAAAAAGCTTTTAATAAAAAAAAAAGCAAATACTAACCTCAAACCATGGATGAATGCGCACCTTTAAAGGAATCAGAACAAAAAATAAACTATTCAAAATTCGCAAGACAACCACATAATGTCAACTCAAGAAAACGTTTTATAAAACTTAGTAAAGACGTTAATCAAGAGGTTAGAAACAACGAAATTTGTTCTTCTCTACTGAAGTCCAAACATCATCGTTTGGCAGTCCCCAAAAAGTATGGGAAGTTATGAATAGCATAACAAATACGAGCAATTATTTTAAACAATGATAGTGAAAATCCGATTGATCGTACAATGATTGCAAATATGCTTCATAACTATTTTTGTGTAGCAACTTACCTTCGCTTAATATTTTATGCAATCGCTGTGTTATTTCTACTCTAAATCATTATGAGTCTCAATGTAATAGCTTTGATTTCAATCAGATTTTAGGGCTTGCAATTCTTCAAATTATTGATCAATTGGATTTTTCTAATTTAGATGTTGGAGACAATTCTTAAGAAGGTAACTCTGAATGTATTAGGTATTTTGTGACAAATTTTTAATTTGAGCTTTACTACATTCGTCTTTCCTGCCAAACTTAAGATAGCCCATGTTATTCCTTTATATAAATAGAAAAGGTAAAACAAATAAAAATAATTAAAGACGTAATAATTTGAATAAGCAATGAAAAATAGTATAAGAATATATTTAAAAAGAATACACTTCTAAAGCCCACATCAGTATGGTTTAAGAAACGTTATAAGATGCCCTCTTGAAATTCTGTTCTTTAATCAGCATTTCCGTTCGGGTCTTTTTGTAGACTCGATATAGTCTTGGACAAACTGTATCGCGCAGGTTTCCATCGTATCATTTTAAGCTGATTGAAGTCTTTCTGAAAGCGATGATATCAAAAAGTAAGGATTTTTAGAAAAGTTCAGTTCATGTAATGTATCATAATCTTGGGGTTCTCCAAAAGTCTGTCCTTGATCATATTTTATTTTTGTTTACTTTAACTCGCTTTTCTTCCTGACAAAGTAAAATATTTGGCATATGATTAAGGTATTGCTTATGCTTCTAATTACAAGCCAAGCCAACCAAAATTGTAACCCTTTCTGTTTTAAGATTAAAGTAGTTAGTCAATTTAAATACCTAGGTATCATTATTGATCATAACATTAGGTTATGTTAACACGTAAATAAACTTAACCGCCTTAATAAAATTCTTAGTAGTAAATACTTAAAAATGGATTATCTTGAATTTCTCCATTCGAAGTTAGATTACGGATTAAGATGTTGGGGAAACTCTTGTTGCTCGACGATTCTAATTATAGCTTTTTTGCAAAGAGCCTTTTGTAATAATAATGTGTATTACTACTTATTACTACTCTCTTTTCAATAAAATGCACGACTGGGTCGCACGAACTTGCTCCTGTATTCAAAGAGTCTGTTTAAAAAAGTATCTATGTATATAAGATTTAAAAATATACCTGTAAAATAAGTTTGTCTTCAAAGATATAAATGCCATTTGATTCGTCGAAAAAACCTCCATTTTTCAATTTTTTTGGGAGGGGGTTACATTCAATACAGTTAAAATAATTTAAAAAAAAACTAATTTAAGATTCAAAATTTTACATGAAAAATAAGTTTGTCTTCAAAAATTTAAATGCCATTTTATAAATAAAAAAGCCCTTGATTTTTCAAAAAAAAAATTTCGAAAATCGTTAGAGCGGTTTTTTTTTAAATTAATTTTTTATATATAAAATTTTTCAATTTTGTTCTAAAAATATTTTTGGTATGCAGTTGTTTAGTGATTGTAAATATACGCTCTACATTTGAATTTCGTAAAAAAATATTAACCCGTTTTTGAGATATAGAATTTTGAAAAAAAAAAATTCAATATTTTTTTAAAAATCCAAACAAAAAAAAATTGCACTTTTGATAATCAAATATTGTGAAAGCAATATAAGAGCTTATTCACAAAAAAAATTATTGAAATCAGTACATAAGTTGCTGAGAAAATTAAAAAACAAAATAACGGTTCTATGAGTGGTACCTTTCCTGAGCAATACAAAAATATGTTTTTCTTATTAAAAGAAGCCAAGTTAAAAAATAAAATTTTAGAGAAAATTAAAAAAAAATCTATCGGTTTGTTTTTGAGAAAATTCGAATTATCGTTTTTTGACCAAAAAAATTGTATGGGGGCCACTGTTAGTTTTGATCTTAAAAAAAAAATGAAAAAAACGCCTAACGCGAATCTGCTCAAAACCTTAACTTCCAAGTTTGAACTCAATCGACCCAATGGTATAGGCTGTAGGAGCGTGGACAGACAGACAAAATTCTGCACGAATGCAAAACTTGCCATATAGTTCCTATATGTCGCAAGTAAAAAGTTAAAAATTCTTTTGTTGTTTGTTCGGCTTCTGTTTTCGTAGCACCAAATTGTAAACATAATGTTTAAAATGCATATTAGTATTATTTAACATAATACTATCTATGAAACTGATGATTCGAAGAAGACATGTACAAAAATAATTTATATTATTTTGATAATCTATTCTAGGACATTGACTACTGAACAAAAAATTTGTGTTGTTTAAAAAACTACCGCCCGCCTGACAGTGGGTGATCCTTTTCTATTTTTTCTTCTTTTGGCCCAATTTTTTCACTCCAGAGTTATGGTATATTTTATGGCAAATTTCTTATTATTTGTAATTTAAGTATTAATTCATCGATTTAAAAAAAAAAAAACCTTATTTAAACTAATTTTTGAACACATTTTTTCTCAAAAACCGTTACATCCACAGACACAACTTTAGGCTCAAATTGTAGTTCATTTTGTATTTGCTTAAAATCATTGAACATGATTTTTGTAAAAAAATCTCCTTCAGAGTAAAAATTACCAATAAGCGGAAAAATTCCGAAATTTTCGCTGAATTTTGGACTACTTGCGTTTGGCGATCGATATCGAAAACTTTGATTATTAATCAAGCCAACAAGTAACCAAAAAATCAGAAATACCGGATTTAACGCAAGGTCTCCTTCTGAATGGCAAATTTACTCTACTACTTAAAAAAGTTAACTTTTAAAAATTGAAATAAGAATTGCGCGGTATTCATAAAATAACTACCAAAAAAGCTAAATAATTTGAACATGATTTTCTGCAGATTATTTTATTCCCAGCTCATTCGATGAGATCCGGCGGTAAAACTTTTAATTAAATAATCTATATATTCTTTTCTTAGAACACTAATTAGAAGCATATCATTAGATGCGCTTTCTGCTTTTGGACTTATCATCAGGCGTTTCTTCTTTTATTTGGTGGTTTAGGTACAAACTATCTCCCTACCTAATTTCGAGGGATATGTGATTCTAACGGAATATTTTTGTGACATATGAGAACCCTGCGAAAAGCAATATTTATTTTCAGACATTTTTATAAGAACTGTTACTGAATTATTGATAAATGTAGATACACCTTTTAAACTAATTTTTATTACATATGTACATATCAACGACAAATATATAAGTAATTCTACTATGCATTTTGTTTTTGTTCTATATATTTTAGGTATGTCAACTTAAATAATGGCGTTATCAATCGCGGAAAACAACTCCATGCTGCTTTACACAGTTTACTATCATTTGATCGCACAATGGATCAGGTATTAAATAGATTCAGATCGTAAAAAAAATTGAATTTATTAATGCGTTAAATTTTTTAGTTCTTAGCATTTCTTTCTGAATCAGAATCCTTGGTTGAGAGTACTGAGTCCGATATCGACAGAAATCCTTTAATGCTTAGGGTAAGTGCAATGCAATCCAATTGTGTTTTAAGGAAATACATTATCACCATAATATGCACATACAAATAGTTATCTTTAATTAAAATGGACTTTTTTCATATTAAATTTTTCTACATATTATTGTTTTTAGCATAAAAACGCTTGAACTCAATTTTATTTTATTGGTGCCAATACTGGTATTGGTATATGCATTCAACCTGTATTTTCAAAAATTTGAAAAGTACTACAAAAAAAATTGTAAATGTACTTGGCAGTATCACAGCACCCAGTAAAAATATTGGTAAAGGCAAGTGCCAAGAAGTGACTCTTTTTTAATGATAATAACTTATAATAATTTCACAACTAAGCTTGTTGTGTAGAAAGTATAAGTATTCGAAACGTTAAACAAATAAATCTCCTAAATGCATGGGTTCGCTCTTAAACCATGCAAAGATTTAGAAGGCTCACAGTTATTGTTTAATTTATCAGTTGAGTATATTGAAGTTTTTATAATTATTTAACTATTATAGGAACGCAAGTTTATCATTAACTCATCCATAGATAATATAAAACATGCTATTTATTCTATGGTATTTGAAATTCAATACAAATAACTGGTTTTAAAAATTCATAATAAATTCCTATTTTTTTTGCAAACAGGTTTAAGAAAAGTGATAACATCTGTATTTGAATGTCGTGTTATTTTAATTTGGGCGTTATTCGGAGCTTATCGCCCTTTTGAAAATTACTTAATTTCTTAACGTTTTATTTCAAATATTCAGATAAAGTTTTTGGTTTTTAAAGTTGCGGTGAGCGAAGTTATTGCGGAAATAATTTGTGAAGTTTTTTTTTTAAATCCCTGGAATTGCATTCAAATTGACTACTAGGTTCATAGTCATTGTCATCCATTAAGAAATTCAAATCAATTAAAAAAGCGATAAAGCGACGACATCGCTCTGCAATCAAATCTGTTTTAATCTTTCAGTCGGTCGATGAGCGACGAAGTAATGAAATGTATTAAATACACACATAATTTTTAAATTCTCCTTAGTTATTGAGCTAGAGCCGGGCAGGTACATACGAGGTAGAGAATTGCTTCCTCCTCTTCCTCATCCATACAGCTTCTTCAAAAATAGTGTGGTATCCTACTAGGCTGTGTCCGGCACCTATTAAAGTGCTTGTATGGAATCTGTTTAGAGATATCACGGGCCTGGACCTGATGTTTGTTTTCTGTATAGCATCTTGTTTTAGCAAAATTTTGCATGTACCGATTGGTATACCAGCATTAGCCAAACGTGCTAGATTGGGGAATGTTAAACTGCTGTTCATCCGTCCCCAGGTTAGTTCACGTATGGTATATCTATCTTCTACATATGTTGTTGACTACACCATTTGTTGACTGCATTTGGCCAGTTTATATTTCTAAAACTTCTGAGAATTTTCGAATCCAATCATACAAAATCTGTTTTCAAAATTTTGACTACAAACAAAAATGTGATAAAATTTGTAAGATTCGGGAAATAAAAAAATTAAAACAAAGAAATTTTTTCGTTTAAACTACAATTTATTTTCAGACAACTTCAGACCGTTTTGTCGTGTGTCTACAAACTATCCTCTTTTTAGACTAGTTCCCAGATCGCGAACCTTTTCAATACTCCATACCAGGCTAGCACCTTCTGTGGCAACCAACTCATTCTTGCCACCCCTCCGATCAGTAACAGTACCTATCTTTGCAATTCGTCTTGGCATAATATAGTTTGATTTTTATTCGTCTTGGCTTTGAAAGTTGGGACTGGCTATTAAAATGAATTTAAATAGGGCACATTTCCTCGTCGTAGTCGTTTTCTCCATGCATAGTCGTCGTCGCGGTGATGGCGGATCTTATATCGTCCAATATTGGTTGAGGAATGTGCTGATGTTTATTGATGACGGTCTGAAAAGTAGTATCAGTTATTAAAAAAAAAAAAAAATAGGTGGCGCAACAATCCGTTGAGAACTAGGGCCTAGCGACTTACGACTCTCAATCATTCCTGTGTGCGAGTTATGTTGTCAGGAATGCAAGGTACCTACAGTTTTAAGCCGAAACTGAACGGCTAATTTGAGAAAACACTTTTCATGACAAGAATTACTCTTGGAGAATTTCTCAATACCTCGCAACAGGCAGTAACCGTGAAAAAAACTTTAGATGGCACAGCATGGCAGTCCAACGCACTTTTTTTTTTTGGTAAATTCAATTTTATTAATTCAATCTTAAACCTATTTTAAAGCTAGAACAAAATTCATAAAACTAGCCTAATTAACCATAACTTACAACTAACTTACTGGTCCCATACGGAAACTCTAAGTTAAACAATAATACTTAATGCTAATGCCTTTCGGCCCTAAGATCTATTTAACTTCAATTCCATTTTATTTATTTTTGTATTCATTAGAAAATTAAAAAAAAAACTAATATCAATATCCTTTTTTATTTTTACTTAAGAACTACTTAAAATAAGGTCCTTAATATAAAACTTAAAGCTAACTTAAACTACCTATTCTACCTATAAACTACTTAAAACTAGAACAACCACAGCAGCAAATCTAACTATCTAACGTTTTTTGTTTTTCATATTTTGTTGTTTTTTTTTTTATTTTTTTATTTTTTTTATTCCATGTTTTTTTTTGTATTTTTTTTTTTGTATTTTTTTGTATTTTTCTTTTTTGTATATTTTTTTTTGTATTATTTTTTTTGTGCCACCATGCCTATTCTACTTAAAACTAAACCCTAAAACTATAAAACAAGTATGTAAGCCGGCCAAGGCTTAGAACCCCATCCCGACTAATCACTATCAAGTGCCGATTGATGCCACCAAAACTGGTTCTCCTGCTTCACCCTATCAGTTTGGTCCCGTTCGGACACAGCCCTACTGAACCGAAGGAGCTCCTGCTCCGCCGTTCCTATTGTACAGGAGTCGCCTATCCACGGTTCGTCGTCTGACGTGGTAGATTAGCGGAACTGCCAATCTATCCTGTATCAGACCGCATCTGTCTAAAAAGAGGAATGCCTCTGGTGGAATGAAGCCGCTCAAGCGTGCACTCTCAAAATACTCGTCGTTCGGATAGAACGCCCCGAAAATTAAATTGTTGGTCGAAGACATAGCTCTTGCAATGTGACCTCGAACGAGTTTTATCACGAAATTGTAAGTTCTGTTGATTCGAGCCCCGTTGTATAGGACCTGGTTGGAATAGTAATGCATGTACGAAGATTCGGCTGTTCGATATAAGCCGGTACAGCGCCGTAAACACTGCCGCTCGAACACCCGAAACTTCTCCATCTGGGAAGGGGCAACGTTGAACCACACAGAACAACCATAAACGATCATCGGCCGTATGAGGGCCATGTAGCAAATTACCTTCACTCTGGGGTCAAGCCGACTGCTAAAAAACAGCCGTTTCGTCAGAGCGAAGGCTCCTCTGGCTCTGGTCAGAGCAGCATTTATATGTCTGTCGAAATATAAATACTGATCTAACCAGATACCGAGGTACTTCGGACGCCACCTTCACTAGGCTACCGCTCAGTTGAATAAACTAGTGGCAACTTGCCAACTCTATCTTAGTCTCAAACTCTTGCACTATAGTTTAACTTTTAAATTAAATATGAATAGCACTTCTTCGCAATTTGGAAGTCAAATAACGACTGAGTCCAACGCACTAACCATCATGCCACGGGCACTACAGCAGTTATTATGTGAATATAATTCTTAAAAAAATACTCACCGTGTGTAATTGTTCCGACCCCACATTACATTTCTGAGAATACAAAAATCTATGAGAGCTAAGGAATAGAAACTGCCCAATTAAATTCACCCCCCGCACAGTGAACCGTTTCATATGTTCTAGACGTACAAAAATCAAACATTATTTCAAATACAAATTTTTAGTTTATTAGAGTGTATACTATTAGATAAATACATTTTTGAAACAAATTGATTCAAACCACTTTAAATAAAAAATCCAAAAAATTTTAGAAAGTAACTCTGAAGTAAACATTAATATACATACGTAGATTCAAATAAAAACAAAATATTTAAATCAATTATTGTTCTTTAAATTTTATTGAAATATCTTTTTAACTTTTTAACGAGGTATCATCGACTGTATTTTTCGTCTGAGATATCAGAAGCTAATTAACAATATCGATCATCATCAAAATTAAGTTGGTTCGAATATATCCTTGTCAGTGGTATTACAAATTTCCGGTAGTATTGTTTAAAGGGAATTTTTGATGAGAATTAAGGAGTGGACCGGATGTTAACGAATTTCGGTTTGTGTTGGTTCTAGAGTTTTTGTTTTCAGGTATTTGACATTATGAAGCGTCTTAATTTTGATCCTCTTGTCTTTTTTTTTTGATAACTGACCAATTGGCACTATAGTCTTATACTGCTTTGTTAGTTAAACAGAATGAATGAAGTATTTTATGAATGTTGATACCAATTTTTAAACTAGATACATGAGGTTTTTATCGTTCAAATGTATATTTATGTATTTAATTTTAAAACAAGTAGTTTTTTGTTTTATAATAAAAAAAAGTTCAATGATACGAGTATAATGATGGGATATACCATACAAAAATTTGAATGTTTGTTTTAGAATGATCTTTAAAAAGTAGTAAAGTCTCAGAAGTAGTGTCAGCAGCAACATTTTTGATGTCTTAAATATATGAAGAGATAAGGTTAGGGTGTAGTAGGTATACTAAATGCAAAACCTTGACTTCGAAAACCAAATAATCAATGAAGTCTTCGACAAACTAAATCAAATTATTAAATTGCAATGCGAGCGAGGGGACTATGAAAAAGCGATTTGTTAGCTTTGTGTTTGAGAGTGAGACAAATAATAAAATACACACACGAAATGTTACCATTAGCAATAAAATCCTTAAAAAAACCCTCAAGGCACAATATCACCGTTGGTCACTACTTGGATGTAAATTTGATTTTGTGTGTCTTAATTTTCAAGGCAAGTTTTTTTTTGTTTTAAATAAATGCACAAGAATAACTATGTAAAATGTACAGGCATAAAAAAAAATAAAATCCTATTTTAATCACTTATAACTTTAAAATAGTTATTATTTTATAAAAACATGAATTCAACCAAAAGTAAGCTTCGTCGCTAAACAAAATTAGCTCGATAAGTATTTCGCACAAAACCATGATGTTCAAAATTAGCACATTTCGAAAGCTTGAAAATAATATATTTATTTCATATTCACTGAACTGTTTTGTTGGCACTTGGTGGAATTTCATAAAACATATCTACGTTATTCATAAAATAAGACACTTTTTTACATTGGGTTTTGATAGAAAACGCCGATGTGTTTCGTCTTACTAGGACATCTTAATATAGCGGTTTCACTTTGAATAAGCTGGACATTTGATTGATCCTTCCTTTATTAATTATATTTATCAATTAATATTAGTCTTTGTTTTTGGAAGTGTCCTTATTAATTTAATTTTCATGTTTTATTAGTCATAATATACATATGTTTTAAATTGTCTGTAGAAAAATGTAAGTAGTTTAACATTCCGAGTGTGTGCATCGATAAGACATCCCTCATCCTAAATTACATACTCGAATAAAATAGATTAAAACATTTTTTTTTTAATATATGAAGCATGTGTATTATTTTTCAGAATTTTAGCTTCAAAACATAGTCATTCATTTCAAGTGGCAAAAATGCATTATTTATTATCTACGTTTGTGCCTACTTCAAATAATTGGAAATCTATTAGTTATTTGTATCTCCTTCTGCATCTCTTGGAAATAGACCCTTTTTGAAATATAATATTAAGTGATTTTAATTTTTTTATTTGAAATGTGTGCACGTGTGCATGCATATTTTTGAAAGAATTGTAGGCAATTAGATATACATAAGTAAATATACTTGTTCCTAATAGATTACTGGATACAGTTTAGTGGTTTTCTTCATAAGAGATAATTTTCTTTAAAGCTTTTAATTTTATTTTGTTCAAATTATACGACAAATATTCAAAAACAGGTGTCTCACGCCTATTGAGAAGATTGATTTATGAAAATCGATCTTTCCTTCAAAAATCAAAATTTTTCTATAATATTTTGTTTCTTTGCTATTCTATCCTTTTAACCCTTTACATGAGTTTTTGTTTGTGCCAACAGGAATTGTCTCGATTAAGGGAAAGGGATAAAGTTTTTGTTGTACTTTGGTATGGCTTTTGGTGAAATACCTTACTAAGTTGTGATTTTATTATTTGCTTGCCCTTTTTTACACTCCCGTAGATGCTATGTTTTTTTTTTTATTACGACGAAGGTAGGACAAGACATGGTTTTCTTTTAATAACGCTCTGGTTGATATAAATGGTGGCTACATTTTAAGGGTCGATGTTGATTTTGAATAAAACACAGATTATTTAAGAAATTATTGTCATTTCTTTTTATTATGGTATGGTTCAACTATGTATGGAACAATATATCGGCCAAATTTCGCCATTGGCCTCATCGCTGAAGATAATTTTCTTCGAAAATTGATCATACACTGTTGCCATTGCTTGCTACCCTTCAGACCATTGACGAAGCTTGAAGTGGTCAAGAAGCTTTAGTTCTTAAGTCAATGGCACCTTGTTAGCGTGTAAATGCAAGCCTTTATGCATAATGTTCATCAACGACGAGCGTGCAATTGTTGTGCACGGCGACGAGTTGAAGTGGATGGCTCTTTAGCCACACTATCGCGAAAAGCAGCAATATTTTTATGAGCATGCACTGGTGTTTTCACATCTCCTACAAACCCGGTTTGATCAAATGTTTGCAATATTTTTCCAACTGTACGCACATTTGGACGATAAAATTAACCGACTAAATTACGAAGTGCACAATATGCATTTTTATTTGAACGCGTTGCACGATTGTGTATCATTCCGTGATTGCAATTGAGTAAGTCCAAAATTGAGAAATATCAAATGAAATGTAGACAAAAACTTGAAGATTAGGTGTGGTTCAGAATCAACATCGGCCCTGAAAAATTTAACCACCCTTTACAATTAACACATGCATATTCCATTTGAGTAAGAAAAGTGAACAAATATTCCTTGAACCAATAACCGCTAGGTTTCAATTAAATGTTATATTATACATTTTGCAGGGATACCAAATAGGTATAAATTCAAAAATAAATAAAATTTCGGTGAAAATAAAATTCTTGTCACTCCGAATATTTTGTGAACATAAGTGATTTTACGTTCAAAATAATTGTATAGAATAACATTCTTGACATCTGGTAAAATATATTGAGAAAAATAGAAGTAACAGTAAAAAAGTTACAATTGAAGATATTGTCTTCAAATTAATTATATCGTATAAAAAACATTCCGCAAAATTTTAAAGAACTTATTGTTAAGGGTTTAACAATTTTCTAGTTAGCAATTTGCTAAATATTTATCAATTTACTAAGAGTCTCGCTCGTGAAAATAAACAAAGCAAATATGCTTAAACGGAGCTGTTTATTGGAATTCCCAAATGTTGACTGGAGCATTCCATCCACTGCTCTTATAAGAATAATTGTATAGATGTCAAATGGATTTAGCAAATTGCTTAAAGTTAAGGTTAAATTCACAAACGTCAAATTTTTTGGTAGTGATTAAGCATCACTGCTTTTTTGCGATGCTGATCGTTGCTCAGCTGATTACGATGCGATGTACTTATTCTTTATATTATGTAATATTATTTCAACTTCGGAAAATCCCACTAGTTTTAAAGTCAAGAGCCAAGTTAAGTATAATGTATACCAATTTTAGAAGTGCAGATTATTTCTGTAAAACAAACAGAATTTGAAAGTTGAAGACAATTCCGCACATCGTGATTCATAATGAATAAAATAATCAGAACTTTTAGAACCAGCACTTTAGATTATACCACTTTTGTCTGTATTTAGTAAATATACAAGATTTGCCAATCGACTTTTGTCTGTATTTAGTAAACATACAAGATTTGCCAATCAGGATTGACGTTTAAACAAATAAGATTGACCCATATTTAACATTTTTATATTTATCGATGCTAAAAAAGTATAGGTATGAGTATTTTATTACATGATTAACTTTAAAACATACGTAAATTGACATTGTTTTTTTTTGGTAAAAAAACTCGATATAGTGAAGTAATAAAAACCAGCCATGTTCACTATTTCGAGATTGTTCATTATTTCGAGCGGAAGCCTAGAAACGCTTTCCAAAGTTAAATTTGACCAAAAATACATATTTTGTTCAGTGTGAAGATAATTTTATTTATTTAATCGATAAACTAACATTTAATCAAGTTGAAACAGCTAAAAACAAAAACAATTCATAATACATACTTATTATTACAATTACAATGCTGTACAAAAGTAAGACCACAGCAAGAACTTGTGTTCTACTGAGTCAAGTGACTACTTTCTTTTGTGATTCAGTGTGAGATATGCATGAATGAACGGTAAAATTTGTTTAAAAGCAGTCGACATTCTGTAGACGTATTGCCACTGTAATATTCTTGTTTAAACCTGAGAAAAATATATGTTCACTATATCGAAATTCGTATTGTTTACTATTTAGAGTAGCACATGTAAAATTTTGGCTGTTCACTATACTGGATGGTTCACTCTTCCGAGATTCAATATATCGAGTCTACTGTATTGCGAAAAATAAAATGTGTTATTTAAACACATCTTCTGTATCTCCTGTGTTGCACTTTTGATGATTCCTTTATATTTCAAGTACTTTTAGATCTAAAGATAAAATATGTACTGGGGAGGTCCATGATTATGTTATTGGATTTAAAAAAGCGACTGTAAAAAACATATTTAAGACTCTCATTATTCCATTTTTAGATATTTACCTGCCAGTTGAACCAAACATTTAAGCTCACAATAAAACATAAATTTGAATTAACTCAATTTATAAAAGTTACGAGCGTTAAATCCTATTTAATTTAAATAACGAAATGGAATGCATTACAGTATTAATTACATGTTTCAATCATCTATTTTTAGTGAATGTTATGGTTCAAAATATATTACAAATAAGTTTACAAGTTTAAAAATTACATTTTTTGGTTTAAATTTTAATTTTTTTATAATAATAATTAAATAGTCTATGAATTTTTAACGTATATGCTATTGTAGTTCGCTATTGCTTACTAAGACTAAATGATAAGCCGCATTTGAGCATATATTTAATGTTCGACATTCTTTGGTAGTAGGAAAAAGCTTGATGTACTAAGCTTATCTAATGGTGTAAACAAAAAAAGGGCAATATCAAATGCGCAGAAATTATCAACAGATAATAAAAAGCAAAATAATTAATTCCAAGTTAAATGAATAAATTTTTCTGTGGGGAAGCTTAAACCAATGTACAAAAAAAAACGTTATTCAAACCGTAATATCGGTATAGACATTTAAAGTCATTATTATTCTCTATTCTAATGGAATAAAGCTTGCTCAGTTGACACACATTGTTCGAATACACTCATACAAATCTATCACGTGGACATTGTTAAATATCAACAATAGCATCCGTAGCACTAAAGATAGGTGCATGCATATTATGTACACCTACAATCTCTCCGAGAAGTGTAGAACTATTTTTCTTAAATGTCTGATTTTATACAAATTGTTTCAAAAAATACACTAACACCAAAGTGAGAAAAGAAAATGTTTATAAATACTAGAATTTCCCACAAAAAAAGAAAAAGTTTTCGAAAGCTTCTCTTTCTTTAAATGCGCATGTTCTTCAGCTCTATACCTCCCATAGATTATTCTTTAGCCTTTACTGCTGAGAAAAATTACACGAAAACAGCATCCCAGTTCCCGGTAGCTCTCATCTCGACTGCTTTGAAAAGAATCAGCAGCAATAGCAGAAGCACAATTATCGTAACAACCATAACCACTCATAAAGCAAACAAAACACTTTGTGTGATGGAAGACGCTACTTCATTTTACCAAAGAGCAACTTCCACTCATGCTGTACTCTTGCATGTACATTTCGACGACACCAGCTTAACATCTCACTATCAGTGAATTAATAGGGGAGTTTATCCCAAAATCTTTAAGATGTCGGTTGGTCCGTCGTCATCGTCGTCGTCGTCATGTCGGTCGGATCGTTCGCTTAATGTTTGAATTATTTATACAAACAATTATTGTCTGTCTTCTTTAAATTTCATCTGCTCTAAGGATTATTTTAGTTTATGTGTAACTTTTTATGATAAAACAACATCGGTCTCTATTTCCTGAACTTTAAAAATTGTATCCTTATTTTTCATACTCTCAAGACAGATACAGATTTTTCCCTATAAAATTTATAGCGATTTCGATAGTTTTGTTTTTATAGTTTTACTTTCTTTCAATCAAGTGCTTTAATATGAAGTTTTTTAGTGTAGTAATATTAATATAATAATAAATATATATATTTCGTTGAAAAAAACCAAACTTAACGGTATCAACTGGTTGTGAAATAATTTACTTCATTAAAAAAAGTGATTTTAATTCTTTATTTTGTAGTAAATTGTGTTACTGGAGTTTATTTTTATTTATCTGAAAAGTTGTATTTTAAACTGCTGCTGATAGATTATTTCTGGTGATAATTTACAAAAAGATACAGATATAGGAAAATATGCAATTAACACAATTTCTTCTATCCTCATAAATTTGAATATGCTTAACACTTTAGTGGTAAACATTGTTAATGTTAGAACGTTTATGCATTTCTACGAGTCATATTTATACAAAAATACACTTAATTCTTAACCCAATAATTTGGGATTCGTGTGCGAAAATGTTTATATCTAAATTAATAATAAATTTAACTAACAAAGCTTTTTTTAGTGTTTCCATACTATACTATTTCCTTAAAGGGGTGTTTCTTTATATGTGATATATCTAATTTTATTTTATTTCCTTTTTATCAAGATGGAATAATCTTTAATGGACTATTTTATATTTTAACAAATCTGAAAAAAAATTATTCAAAACTATGGTATTGGCTTTAAATACATATATTAATATAAAAATACAACACAGTTCGAAAAACACCATTTTTAGTTTTATATAAACAATAGTTTATTTCTTAATAAAAAATGCTATTTCCGAATGTAATACAACTTATTCAAACCCATATCTTAAATAAGCCAAGACAGTTTTTCCTCGAATATACAAAAACTAAAAGTTATTAAATATCATGAAATATGTTTGTTGTGCACTACATTTTCCTTTTATTCGTGAGTGGTTCAACCGTTTCTACTTGTCAAAATGAAAGCTCCATCATTTTATCCATATTCGCACGAAAAGTGTTTTGGTAGTAAATATTTGTATGTAGGTGTATCCTTTTTAAAAAGAAGGATAATGGCTCAAAAGAAATTTCGAAATAGGTAAGCACACCACCACATTTCACCAACAAAGGTATCCATAACATCCGTGTGCATCGTGTACTAGGCGTTGTTAGTGGAAGTTTACCCTTAAATCAATACTCCCAGTTACTTCTACATACATTAATATGTTTATAGACATACATATGTACAATGTACATATATCCAACACAGTAATTGGGTTGATTATAATTTGTGTACATATTTTTGTGGGACGAAATCACCACCTGCACAGATGGTTAGGTTGGTTTGCTTGATTTAAGATTCAGGTCTACAATGATTTCTTCTTCAAATGGAAATCTAATGGAGACTCATCTTCTAATTTTTTTACCGGTTTTTTGATTCTCGATGTATAGATTGTGTGCAAACATTTGCAGTCAGACAATAAGTAATCGCATATGTGTGTCGTGTTGTGGTTGGTGTTAATTATTGACAGAAACTTGCATTTATTATACAAATACGTTCAATTTATGATAATT
Organism: Eupeodes luniger; assembly: GCA_951509635.1. Taxonomy (NCBI): domain Eukaryota; kingdom Metazoa; phylum Arthropoda; class Insecta; order Diptera; family Syrphidae; genus Eupeodes; species Eupeodes luniger. Next base: position 170,043,657 of record OX608073.1, read on the forward strand.
CTAACATGAATTTAGGTAACGTTTGGCAAATATTTTTTTGTTTTAAGTAGTACCCATGTCGTGGTGGCTAGTGCGTTGGATTGTCATGCCAGAGGTCTTGGGTTCAAACTCTGCCATCGCCATTTTTCACGGGTACTGCCTCTTGCGAGGAATTGAAAAATCCTCCGAGAGTAATTCCTATCATAAAAAATACTTTCTCAAATAAGCCATTCGGATTCGGCTGTACGACGCGTCGCGACGCCTCCGTCCCTGACAACATTACTCGCACACAAGAATGGTTGAGAGTTGTATGTCACTAGGCCCTAGTTCTCAACGGAGTGTTGCGCCACCTAATTTTTTATTTTTAATTACTTCGTCGGCAAGCGTTCAACATGCTACTCCACCTTTCCCGATTGTTGGCCGACGCCATCCAGTTGCGCACCCGAGGTTTGGTTCGCTTCTATTGGCCTAAAGTAAGTGAACCACTTCAAGCTCTTGATCTTCTGTAAGTCCCAGGTTTTTTGGCGCACACTCAGTCTGGGTAAGTTAGTTATTTACAGTTTGTTGGTTTTTTCCACACATGTCAATGTTATCTGTGTTAAAATAATGTAGTTGTGTGAAATCGTTGGCTATTGACCCTCTGGTTGATGTTTTAGAGTCTCGGATTTTCTCCAACGTGAGCTTGAACAGGAGACAGGCTTAAATGTCTTAAAAGTTCTAGTTCTGAATTTTCCTGGCAAGGATTCATTAGTCACAAGCCCATATCCCAAATTTTAGATGACAAGCACCACCAGGTTCAAAGAATCTGCCCAGCAGCTCTGCGAGGACGCTATGATAATATTTCCAGCAGTCCGTGATAGATGCGGAGTTTTACCCATATATCCCATAGGAGCCGATAGTATTCTGCTGCTAGTGCTTCTATTTACCATTTATTAATAGTGTATTTAAAATATGTTATTGATAAGAAAAAATAAATAAATAAATAAATATCCATCTATCCGACTGATGGCTAACCAACTTGTTCAAATTACCTAAATTCTCAAAAATGTACATTAATAATTGCTACTTTTGTTGACAATATTCATAATTCAATTTTATATAAAGTAATTAAACAGAGAGACTACTTGGCTGCTAAAATACGTCAATATAGCTAAAAAATACATAGTCGTGTCATAAGTTCTGTCTGTTTAGAATCCACTGGAAACCGCAAATATGTTCATGTATAGGGTTCTCCCCCGCTTCAGTATATATTCAAGAGGAGGTGACAGCTCAAAAAATTGTCGTAGACATGTTGGCCAAAATTGTATGATAATGAAAGCATTGCGCGAACGAATGTCAGCTGAATCCTTTTGAACGAGAAAATACAATGTCCGGAAAATTAAAGACATTTATCAGATCTATTTTATATATAAAAAAATAGGTATACTCGCTCTTACTGGGTTATGAATTCAATAAAAAGTTCGTTGTTTAATAAAATAAAAAACAAAACGTGCTATCATAAATAGAAAGTTATCGTTAACATTTTCGTGCAACCGATACAAATGTGGACGCTGCTGCAAAATGGACAGCCCAGGTACATAATTGATTGGATCAATAGTTTTTGATCATTTGCGTTTCCGTGGGCATAATCCTTCTCAAAATTAAAACTTATAAAAAGTTACGTTCGATCTTCACTATCAGCTAAAAAATTTAAGTTAATCTCTCATCATTTGAACGAAAAGTTTGAAGTGGAGCTAAACAGAATGAAGGCATGAAAACATTTATCAAATAATTCAAAAAAGAATGATCTATCATCATCATCCATCTAAATCAATTTTTGTATATATGTATGTGTTTTATAGACTCCAAATTGACTTGACCGATTTTAATAAAATTTTTAGGGAATTTTTAGATTATCACAACTTAAAAGTATATGATGTAACGGTTGGATCACCATACAAAGCAGGAGTGAGTCGCTTCTTTTAAATAAGAGCTCCTATTTTCGTTTTCTATTTTTGTTATTGTTTTGCACTCTATACCTGTTGGTTGCAGAAATGTGAACCCGTATACATATGTCTTATAATTAAAATAATTGATGTTTTTGGTTTTTTTTTTTTTCGTCAAAGCTGACGTTATAAAAACTACAAAAATGCCAGTTCACATAAGGGACCCCGTTTGGCGCCTCGGGCCTTTAACAAGCTTAGTCTACCACTGGTGTATGCACTGCATCAGCTAATATGATTTAGTATAGGTATGTAATGTACATATTGTGCGCTGTTTATAAATATTCCAAGGTTCTGAGCAGCTAAGAATTTGGAGTCTTAACATTTATTACTGGGCAATATGTTGTTCGGTTTATATTTTATATTCCGTTTCTATGGGGTAAAGAGGAAGTGAAACACTTCGTTCCTATATAAAAACTTAATTATGATAGAATTAGAAAGCTTATCTTATCTAATGGAGTAAATCAGGATGAAATTGGAAAAAATCCTCCCATCTTATTGTTGTCCTTGATATCCACAATACCAGGAAGGTCGTAAGCTTCTCTAACGGTATTGGGTTCACGATAAAAAAATTTATAATGAATTTAAGAACAAACATTGCTTTAAAGTCTCACTCAATGCGTTATTTACAATTATTGTAATTTTAATTTTTACTTGCAACTACATATATAGCAAGTATTGCTTCCGTAAAAAATTTCAAACTTCAGATTTAAATCAAACATGACATTACGATGGTAGAGATGTAAATTGGGTCCCCCCTTTTCGTCCGTCTGTCTGTCCGTCCTCGCCCCTACAGCCCAAACCATTTGGTGTGGTCGATTGGGTTCAAACTTGTAAGGTAAGGTTTTAAGCAGATTCGCGTCAGGCGTTTTCTTTAAAGTAGTCCCCATAAAAATGTTTGGTCAAAAATCCAAAATTCGAATGTTCTCAAAAACGGTACTGTATATCATTGAACAATTTGATAATAGCTCTGAACCTTACGACCTTAAAATTTCTCTTCTGAATAAAAAAATTAACTTATGTTATTTTTCCCTGTGATACAAATGTACCTTCATTAAGCATAATATTGCTAAAGCAAGTTCCAACAATCGATCAATCAACTATACTTACAGAAATTTACTTTTTGGCATTAAGAATAGTTCGTTTCAATTATAACACATTACCCCCTTTCTCCATTACAAAAATAAAATAAAATTAGTACGGTTAAGAGTATTCTAGTTTCGCACTGAAAATAAGGCGCAAGTACAAATAAATGTAAATTATTTACGAGTCGCTTTCAGCAGCAGTTTAAGGTTTAATTTCTAATAATTAAATAAAAATAAACATCGAAAAATCGTAGTTATAGCTTCAAGCAGCAGTTTAAAGTCCCATTTCAAATAAGTACAGAAATTAAAAAATCGAAGTTACAGCGGACAATAAAATAAAAAACGAATAACGACAAAAATGTATATTAATTAATTCGGATGATACGCGGTTCATTTAAATATGTGTACATATTCGCTATCGAGTGTATTAAAATGGAATCAAAACCTGAAAACATAAGCATTCAAAACGATGTTATCAAACTGACATCATCGTTAAAACAATGTAGCCAAGAGAGTGTATCCCCAGAAAAGAATACACTTCCAATAAAACAGGATCAATCAAGTCCTCTGTCGAATGGGCATTGCACTTCTACTGCAAAAATCATCCTTAATGGGGTTGATAATCACGTTTCAAATGGCATCAGTGACACCTCCAAAAATGATACCATAGCAAACCCTATTCCACAAAAAGCTGAAATGATTGAGAACGTTGCAAGTTTTCCCGTCTTATCAATTTCGGACGGTGTGAAGTATTCTAATTGGCGACCGAAGCGACCACATAGTATTGCCGTCACATCAACACATAACGGAACAACTTTTGACCTGAAGCCATCAAATGTCCCCAGTTTTAGAACTAAACAGTTGTATCACCAACTTCCAATCGCTCAAAATGAGCAACAGCGTCTTATTTTTTCAAAGCCACATCTAAAAAATTCTGAATCTGAACATCTATCAGGAGCTGAAAAGGAAATTCTCTATGCAGCCTTGTTTCAACAGTATAAGAATAGTCCAACTTGTTCTAATGAGAAAATTGCTTCTAAGGAACAAAAACCTAGCACAAAGCAACCTATTGTTCCCAGGCGGTCTCAAAGCACACCACGACCTATTAAGAAGTCAAATGATAACCATATTGCAGCAAATGAAAATAATTTGCCTAATAATGCACAAATTCTGTTACTGCACAAAAGTGTTGCAGGAAAGCGTCCAAGAAGCTTGGAACGATACAATGAGATAGATAACTCATTTCAAGCTCCGCCGATCCCAATAAGGCGTCAGTCCCAACTAATCCAGCCTGGATCAGCACGAGTTTCTCTTCAAAGTAGTAAAGCAGAATTTGTTACGAATAAAATTCAAATCTGTAAAAAAAGTTCTAGCAACGATAACATAAGAGGGGAACAAAGCGAAAAGTTAGTAGCTCCTAAAAACACTGTACCGATACAAAATGTAGGTATGAAACATTCTGTAACGTTTCACGGTCATCAATCAATTGCTGGGGAAGAAAAGGATGAAGCCTTTTGGCAAAAACAAACCGAAAGACCATTGTCCTATGCATATGGTTCCGTCCCAGACCAAGCTTATCTAGAAAATCAATTAAGGTCATATTCGGAACAGTTGAAGACAATAACAGAAAGTGTACGAAAGTACTCGGAACAAGCAAAATTACTTTCAGAACTAAAACGCCAACAGCTTCAGAAACAACAAGCTTCATCTACACTATTGCCCTCAACAAGCTCAACAAGCAACTTTTCTTCTAGCATGATTTCACCAGAAATTGTAAGCAAATCTCTAGCTTCGCTTTCTTCAAGCGATGCTCAAACTCCATCATCCCAACTAAAAATGTTTCTGGAGAATATTCGGAGTACAATGCGAACAGAGCATCAAATTAATGTTTTTCCTGATAAAACATTGGTTTCACCAGAACAAATCTATCAAGAAGCTCCGGCGGAACTCATAACTCCATCCGACCAATTGAGAGTTTTCCTTGATGCTATTCGATCAAATCAAATTCCTGATACTGATGCCAAAGTTGTAATTCCTGATATTAAGTCAAATAGAATTACGTCGCAGGATATATCAAGTCGGCGGCCAATAACCAAAAGTGATCCTGATGCCATCAATAGTACTACTTTGGAGAGTTTTAACCAAATATCAGATAATTTACGACTAATGAACGAAGATTTACATGCTCTAAGTCCAAGCAAGATAATTAAAAGCAACAACAATACTACGGCCATCTTAAATAAAAATAACCTTACTCCGGTTATGAGTACTGTAAGAACCATGGATTTTAACGAAATTCTCGACAGTTTTCAGGCTATAGCTGACATTCAAAAATCAAAAGGATCATTTGATTATTTAAGAAAATGCTCCGAAGCACTTCGTCAGTCTTCGAATTATCAAAAACTACAAAAATTGAAATTCGAAAACGATAATGCTCATGGTGAAAATACTGAAGGTAGTTCGTGTAATGCCACACCTGGTAATGTACGCGATGTTGTTCAAAGTTTGCTTCTACAACCTCGTAATGGATTTCAAATACTAGATGATCGTATGAGTTTGTTTATCGATATCATTGACAGTCAAGACAAATTTAGTCAGGTAAGATTTTAAAAATTTAAATGGATTTGTTTTCCAACAAATTCAAAATGTCATTTATAACAATAATCAACAAAATTTAATTTTTTATAAAATTCGTATTACTAATTAAAATGTTTGTATTTTAAAACATGGATAAAAAAGGGTTAATGATTTTACATTTTTTTTTGATTTTGTATAAGAAAAGTTCAAACTTTTAATAAAAATGAAAACTTAATTCCTGAAGAAGTAGGAAAAATTCAAACTCGTTTGCAGAAGCAAATAGGTTTTTCAAGAATGTGTTTAAATAAATTTTCAACGCTTCAAGGAAATATATCCTACTAATATAAGTTTGGAAGATTGTAAGTAGTGTCCGACCGAAGCTTCGGCTTCGGCTTCGGTTCGGCCGAACTTCGGCCAAAAAAACAACATTCGGCCAAACCTTCGGCTTCGGCCATTTTAGGCCGAAGTTTTGGCCGAAGCCGAAGAATCTGTTTATTATATCGAGCATCGTAGTAGGCGCCGCAAAAAATTTCAATTTTTGAAATTTTTGAATACCGAAGAAAATATTGCAATCTTTTCTTCGGTAGGTATTCAATAATTTTAAAACACATGTGTGCCATCATAGTAGGCGCCGAACAAAATTTCAATTTTGCAATTTTGCCTGACATCTTTTGCGCATCGTTTGTGGAAAGGAAAATTCTTGACTTTTTTCAACCTTAGGCTTCGGCTTCGGCCGAAGATTTTCTTTCAGCCTAATAATTAGGCTTCGGCTTCGGCTGAAAATCGACCTTCCGTCGGACACTAATTGTAAGTTTAGTTGTTTGTTACTCTTTTACGCAAACATTAATGTATGGATTTTAATAAAACTGTACAATAATCCTAAAACTATTTTACTATTTGACACAGAAACTACTAAACTTGATATACAGGGTGTCCCGTAAGTAATGGATAACCCTGAAATGCCGCATAGTAGACTTTATGACCGTCCTGAAAACTGATAAAAAAAAGTTCTATCCCAACCACAAAAAAAGTTATCTGCATTTTGTTGTTCAGTGCGTTATTTTTTTTCTTACTTTACATTTTTGAATACCACGACTACAAGTGAATGAGTTTCATCATTTTTTTTTTGCAGGAATATTTTACATTACTTGTGCCAACACCTAAGTAGAAGAAAATTATTATAACTGTTGGACTTCTTAGAGAAAAAAATTATTTAACATTGAATTTCAATGCAAAATGTGAAAACAAATAATTTTTGAAAAAGTTAAATCATAGGTGGTATAAAAAAAATGCATGAATACCTGAGTGGCCAACTATTTTAAAAATATGCGCGTTAAATGCAGATTTCAAAATGGTATTGCTTATTATTATATCTAGAGTCAATAGCAAGTTATTGGTAAAAATCTCCAATAGTAGAGTAAATTTAGCAAAAACAAAAGTTTTCAAAATTAGCACAGTAAACGTGAAAATAATACCAAGCGTTGAACATAGCAGATTTTTGATTTATTGGCTGTTTCTACGATGTTGTCCTAATGATAAATCCAAGCTTTCAACTTCTAGGGCCGAATGCATTATTGATAAAAATGTCAAAAAAGTGCAAAAAACGGTTACGTTTTCGAGCTTGTTTTGAATTTTACCAGTTCTATTGGGCTTTAACAAACCCATCAAATATTTTGTTGGTTGCTATTAGTTTATTTGTTATTTTCTCCAAACAAAAAGTCTTCTGATTCAATTTAAATTGAGTTTTTTGAATAGTAAATTGTAAGATCCTGAGAAAGTGAGAACGCATAAAATCGTAAGATTTTGAAACGAGAATGAGTTTTAGCCGACAAATGATAATGAAAATTGAAGAAGGTCCGCAGTTTTTTGACAAAATTCTTTGGAGCGATGAGTCGACATTTAAAAGAGATGGCTACACTAATCTCCATAATCTCCACTTCTGGGTACTACAAAACCCAAACATCATGAGGGAAAACAGGTCCCAGTACCAATTCAAAATAAACTATTGGACTGGGATTCTCAATGGGAAAATAATTGGACCCTTTGAGTTGCTGGGGATTTTAACTGGCCAAGGTTATTTGGAGTTCCTCCAAAATTATCTCTCAACCTTGCTGGAAGAAGTGCCTCAAGAACTAAAGGAATCCCATTGGCTTCAAAATGATGGTTGTCCAGCACACTATGCTGTGCCTGTGCGGGCATATTTAAATGCCAGATATCCAGGCAGATGGATAGGACGTCTGGGACCAATTTTGTGGCCACCCCGTTCACCAGACCCAAATCCACTTGATTTTTTTTATTGGGGATGCATTAAAGAAATCGTATACAGCAAGCCGATTAGGTCTCTAGAAGAGCTAAGAAATCGTGTGGAGGCAGCTGCATATTGGTGTGAGTTACATTACATGTATATAGTGTTCTAGAAAAACATATTGTGTTGGCAACAATCTTAACTGGAAAAGCCGAGGCAGCCGTATACATTATACGCATTCCAATCATAACAAAGAACTTATCATTTGCGTTTAAACGCCTGCAGTTCCTCATAAAAGTTGCGTTTAGAATGACTATTAAGAAATCGCATGGACAACTCTATAGGTACTACGCATACATTTGAAGACGCCATGTTTTTCTTATGGCCAGCTCTACGTGGCCCGTGGCGTTTTTAGATAACAAAATCTACATGTTTATGCTAAACGGCCTGGTTTACTCCATCCTTCCAGCGGATGCATGGCCTTCCTCTCTTACTTCTTCCATAAATTCTACCGCAAAGGACATTCCGGTGGACTCTTCGCTCACGAGTGCTACCTGCCCAGGCTGCCAGAGTCTATCAAGCTTTATCTTTATGGCTATGTCATCTTCACGTAGTACCGGTGGCATGATGGTTAGTGCGTTGGACTGTTATTGCTTTTAGTTTTTTTTTTTCAAATTTTCTAATAAATACAAAAATAAATAAAACTGAATTGAAGTAAAATAGATCTTAGGGCTGAAAGGCATTAGCATTAAGTATTATTGTTTAACTTAGAGTGTCCGTATGGGACCAGTAAGTTAGTTGTAATTTATGGTTAATTAGGCTAGTTTTATGAATTTTTGTCTAGCTTTAAAATAGGTCTAAGACTGAATTAATATAAATGAATTTGGAAACAAATTTGGTATTGCCTCTTGCGTGGAATTTATAAATTATCCAAGAGTAATTCTTGTCATGATAAGTGCTTTTTTAAATAAGCCGTTCGGATTCGGCTTTAAACTGTAGATCCCCTTCAATCCTAACTCGCACACAGGAATGGTTGAGAGTTGGCTGTTGCGCCACCCAATTTATTTTTTTGTATGTCATCTTCACGGTAAATTTCATATTCATTATCATTGTTACACTTCACAAATGGGGAACACTATTCTTCGTTAAACTTATCTTTCCAACGCGGATAAAGGGTTAAGTAGCGGGTACATAAGTGAGTACTTTGAACTTGGGTTTAAAAAGTCTTCATAAGGTAAAGTGGGTTCCGTTGGCCGCTAGTATTGACCCAAGGTAAGGAACGATTGGACCATTTCGAATTCGTGTTCATCTACCTCGATTGCTTTTGGGTTTCCAACGTTTCTCTCAGACGAAGCCACTATGTACTTTGTTTCTCTCTAATTTATGTGGTGTCCCAGGGTCTCAGACGAAGCCACCTACTTTGTTTATCTCATTTGTATGTGATGTCCCAGGGTTTTTGTCGTATCCATTTAAATGATAAAGATCTGATCAGTTCTTGACTTGCTTGGCCTGAAACCACATTTTCCATTATTTAAGTGTTAAAATATTTTGTTTTTTTAGACGCAGTTTTTTAGATGTTTTTCAGCAGCTCATAGGTGTATAGACTTCTGCAGTTTTAAATTCTAATGCAAAATAATAAACAGAAAACTAGGAGTTCCCATAGAGTAACAGTTAGTGCGTTTCCTACGTGCGTTTCCATGCTAGATGAATTTGCAAATCCTCCAAGTGTAATCTCTGTCATGAAAAGCGTTTAATTAACCTTTCAGATTCGGTATTTAAACTGTAGGCCTCTCCATTCCGAACATTATTCGCTAACAGGAAACTGCTCACTAGCCCCTGTTCTCTATGGACTGCGGGGCCACCTTATTTATGTAATTCTTTTGTTAGAAATGTTTGAATTTCTAGAGAGATGCAATTAATTTTAGGATAATGTTGTCGTTACATTTAGATTACAAGGAAAAATGCTTTTAAGTGGCTTAACAGGTGGAGAAGGGAACCTTCAGAAATACTGAGAAAAACATACCTTGAAGCAAGTCGAAAATACAAACTGACCTGTAAGACGAAAAGAAAGCTATCAAACGTTATGTATCAGTCTTAGAAACGTACGAAATACTAAGGATTGGTGGGATATCGCTAACAAACTCCGAAATAAGAACCATTGAATAGGGCCAAACATAAAAAGTTGTGATTTTAGAGATCATTTCCAACGGCTCTTGAACCCACCACTTAGGGCTATTGCGGCACTGGAAGACATGATAGAATATTCTTGGGATGAACAGCTTGATGGCGAGATCACGAACTTCGAAATTCGAGAAGTACTGAACAAAGCAAAGAAAAACAAAGCCGCCGGATACGACTGTGTCCCATATGAATTTTTTATTCATGCACCCCAGATACTTTTAGATCGACTGCTTAGAATCTACAATAGGATCCAACTCACAGAAAGCGTAGAATCATCTTTTAAGAAGTCTTTGATTTTTCCTAAATACAAAAAGGGAGATATAAACCTCGCACAAAATTACAGAGGAATTTCTTTTATGGATGCAATGGCGAAAATCTATAGAGGCATACTTCTCAAAAGGCTACAGGATAGGGAAAAAAGAAACAGTATCCTTAACGAATGTCAAGCAGGGTTTAGAAAGGGATATAGCACATCAGGTAATATATTCAATCTACTAAACATTGTAAGAATCAGGATGAATGAAGGCAAAAAAACATACTGTTTCTTTGTAGACTTCAAAGCAGCGTTCGACAGTATTTGTCGGAATGCTCTGTTTGTCAAGCTAAAAAGAATGGGTATTTCAACAAAATTCCTAAATATTGTAAAGGACCTCTATGCAGGGACAGCAAGCACAGTATGGGATGGAAAAAATCTATCAGAGTGGTTTGATACAGCAAGCGCAGTATGGGATGGAAAAAATCTATCAGAGTGGTTTGATATAGGGTTGTCTCCTAAGTCCTATGTTATTTGCACTGTTCATTAATACATCTAAATGACCGTGTCATCCGAATGCTACTGTACGCAGATGACATTGTAATTTTTGCAAACACTCCAAAGGACTTACAATTAATGGTAAACAAGCTCTATGATTATTGCCAAATGTGGAATCTCATAATTAATCTGGAAAAGTCAAAAATCATTAAACATAAACATATATATTTATTAGCGTTAATTTATCTTTTTTTTTTACAAAATGGCAATTGCACAATTTACATAGATATGGTTTCGATACCTTACTGATGTCAATAATATGATTGAAAACAAATTTGAAAGAACGTGATCAAATATAATTGGAAGGAAAAGCTAATGGTAAAAACCTTCATCAATGATTACATAGTAAATATGCTTAAATTAAGGTGGGAACGAGAGTAGAGATGGTAGTTTATCTAAACAAATTATTTGCAAGATACATTTATTTTACAGTTTGTGTAACAAATTAAATAACAAAATAAAAAAGAGGCTGGGATGCGACCCACACTAATAACTTCCCATCCCGTCTGTCTATTTGTCTTGCTTAAAAGTTTTTAGGTTTTCGTGTTGGGTTAAAAAAGTTGTTAGTTGAATTATTCTTACAAAAAAAAAACTACTGAATATCGAAAACAATATTTTCTGTGAAATAAAAAGAGTTTGAAGACAATTTTTAAAAGGTTTTTGAGTCGTAAGTACATTTTTACCAAGTTTTAGTATTGTTTTCTTTTAAGTTTTTATGTTTTGTAAGAAAACTATCAATTGGATTTTTCTCAAAATTTTACTGAATATTAAAAAAGTAATTTTTTAAAAGATAAAAGTAATTTAAAGCTAATATCGCAAAGTTTTAAAAAGATATTTGAGTCGAAAATCAATTTTTACCAACTTTTATTAATTTTTTTGTTTAGATTTTTATTTTATCTAAAAAAACTGTCAATTCGATTTTTCTCAAAAATTTTCAGAATGTTGAAAACAATATTTCTTAAAAGTTAAAATTATTTGGAAGCCATAATCTTTAATTTTTGAAAAGATATTTGAGTGGAAAATCAATTTTTACCAACTTTTGTTAAATTTTCTTTTAAGTTTTTATTTTTTGTAAAAAAAATGTCAATTCGATTTTTCTCAAAATTTTACTGAATGTTGAAAACTATATTTTTAATAAGATAAAAGTAGTTTAAAGCTAATATCTCAAAGTTTTAAAAAGATATTTGAGTCGAAAATCAATTTTTACCAACTTTTATTAAATTTTTTGTTTAGATTTTTATTTTTTTTTAAAAAAAACTGTCAATTCGATTTTTGTCAAAGTTTTACCAGATGTTAAAAACTTTATTGTTCGTGGCTCAAAATTGTTTTGAAGATAAAATCATTTTGTATTCGTAAAATTTTCGAAGTGACAAATTTTTTTTTTCAGTTTTTTTGATTTATAAAAAAAAACCGTTAGTTGGATTTTTTTCAAAAAATATACTTGTTTGGTATCACCATACAATATATTATATAAAATTTAATTTAAGTCTCTAGCGTTTTTGGTTCGTAAGATATTAAGAGTTAACCAAAATGTACACCTTTTTTTTAAACTGCTATGGTAAAAAAACAGCCCACGCAATTTTCTTGAGAGCCCTTTCTGCATCTTTCTGCCTTATTATCTGTATAACAAAATTTATTTGAAGTCGATATCTCTTCTGGTTCTTGAGCTATGGAAGACGAAAAAAACGTCGCGAACGTACGGACGTACGGACGTACGGACATACGGACGTACGGACGTACACACGCACGCACGCACAGACATCTTTCTTAAAATCTTTTATTTCGACTCTAGGGACTTTGAAACGTCGAGAAATGTCAAAATTTCCAATTTGACAAATCGGACCCATTACAATAACTTCCTATGGGAAGTTAATAAATTAAATAAATAGAAATAATGCTAACAGTTGTATATAAATATCACAGTACAATAATATTTTTCAAAATAGTTAAATCAGTCTTTTCATTTTGATAGAAGTAAATAAATAAATAAAAAAATAAATAAATAAATAAATAAATAAGTAAATAAATAAATAAATAAATAAATAAATAAATAAATAAATAAATAAATGAATAAATAAATAAATAAATAAACAAATAAATAAATACATTTATATATAAATAAATACAAAATAAATATGTAAAAAATAAGCAAATAATTTACCTAATAGATAAATAAATGAATAAATAAATAAATTAATAAATAAATAATAACGAGATATTAAATAATACATAATTTAATAAATGCATCTATAAAATCACTTGTTTTTTTTTTTTTTTGAAAGTTTCATTTCTTTTTTTATTTTAAGAAATTAACCAAAATCGAGATTAGAAATTAAGAAATTTTCTGATGTTTGGCATGAAAGAATATACTTTACATTTAACTTTGAAATTCTATCTTGGACTAGCTCAGTATTTGTAACAGAATGAAGTTCCTGCGTTAAGAAGTGCCAAGGCAAGTTGAGCATCATTTTTAAAATTTTGTCTTGAGCTATTTGCAATTTTTTTATATGTGTTTTTGCACATTTACCCCATACTGGAGAACCATAAAACATAATTGCTTGAAATATGGATTTAAATATAAGTATTTTATTTTCAATACTTAGTTTGGATCTTCGATTTATGAAAGGATAAAGCGTTTTTATTGTAACGTTGATTTTATTTAAAATTTGACGTACATGCAATCCAAAGGTAAGTTTAGAGTCAAGGAATACCCCAAGGTATTTAGCCGAATTACCCCATTCAATTATTTTACCATCGATATGGATGCTATTATTGGGTAAGAGGCAAGACTTTCTTCACCATTTATTTTTATTTTCTAATCATTGAAATATGAATTAATTACATTTACATAGATCGTATTGCAGCTTGGTTTCAATAACGGAACCAAGTGAATCTGATACGTAAATGCAAGTGTCATCGGCAAAAATACCCTTTTCACAGTATCTTAAATTCGGGAAATCGGATGTATAAAGTATGTATAAAATTGGCCCAAGAACAGACCCTTGAGGTACTCCTGCATTTATGTGAAAAAAATCGGAAAGTTCATTGTTCACAGAAACTTGAAACTGCCTCTCGAAAAGGAAGGACTTTACAATTTTCGATATGTATAAAGGAAAATTTAAAGTTTTTAATTTATGAATGAGGCCTTTATGCCAGACGGAGTCAAATGCCTTTTCAATACTAAAAGTACCAAACCGGTACTTTTTCCAGAGCTTAAGTTATTTTTAACATATTGAGTTGTTCTGTTAATTTGTTGAACAGTACTGTGAAAAGCTCTAAAGCCAAACTGTTCTGGAAGCAGTAGGTTATTTTGATTTATATGAATTAACATTTTAGATTTAATCAATAATTCAAAGCATTTGCTGAGTGAACTTAATAAACTTATTGGTCTATAGTGAGTAGGGTCGCAAGCACTTTTGCCGGGTTTTAATAAAGGAATAGATTTTGCTTTTTTCCATTTCGAAGAAAAATAACTAATTTTTAAACAACTAATAAAAAAATGCTTCTAGAACCTTACTCCACTCTTTGGGAGATTTTTTAAATAAAGATTTTTTATTGCATCGAATCCCACAGATTTTCTTGCATTTAATTTTATCAAAACATCACAAATATCTTTTTTGGAAATAAAATCATTCCTTTGTTCAATTCATCAACCATAGTTTCTAACTGATGATAACTTATCGAGTTATTTGGGTTTAAGTGACTGGAGTAAAAAGCATTGGCTAAAGCATTCGCTTTTTCTAAGTTCGATACTTTAATAGTGTTGTCACTTCTGAGAGCAGGAATATTAGTTTGCTTTTTTTTAATGATTTTTGTAATATTCCAGAACGGTTTACTTGCATATTGCAGACTTTGAAGTTTTTGGTTCCAAGAATTATTTCTGTGAGTGTTAATCAACTTTTTTATTAGTGAGTTAAGTACTTGAACCTCAGAGAGCAATCCACAATCTCTTACTCTCATCCACCTTGTTCGTAAACTATTTCGTATCTTAATTAATCGAACTATTTCTAAAGGCAACTTATTTGAGCTTTCACAACGTAAAGTTATTTTTGGTACAACTTCATTGACACTTTCATGAATAGAGTTTGTGAAATAAGTAATACTTTCGTCAATGCCATTCTCACTCTCTTCCTCAGAAATAAAGTTTGGCATAGATTGAATTTTGTTGCTTTAATTGCGTTTATAAAAATTCCAATTGACGTTTTTGAAATCAAAAATGTCCTTTAAATGACAAAACGGTGACTGGTAAGTGATCTGAGCAAAGTTCTTTTAGAACTATAGGTTGACTAAAAAGCCTGGGCATGTTAGTTAGATAAATATCCAGTTGAAGGATTGCCACGATTATTTGTAGGGTAGTAAGTTGGTTCAGGTGGATATAAAATATCAAATGAATGCCTTGTATTTAAGTCAAAAAGTAGATTACCCCACGTATTGGCTCTGAGACAATTCCAATGTCTATTTCTGCTATTAAGATCACCACCAATTAAATATGAACCATTCAAACTAATAAGTTTCCTCATATCATTACTAAAATCAAAGCGCTTTTGCGGTGATGCAGCTCCTCCCGAAAAGTAAGTTGAATATATTTTTATTGATAACCCATTATTAAAAGGAATTTCAATTCCAATATTTTCAATTAACTTAGTATTAATTCTAGGCAAAACTTTATGACAAATATTTCTTTTAACAACGACGGCAACGCCACCACCTCTACTCTCATTCCTGTCAAAACGATAACAACAATAATTCCTATTGGATAATTTATCATTAAAACTAAGCCAAGTTTCTGAAACTAGGCCAACATCTACATTATATTTGCTCATAAAAGCAAAAAATTCAATATATTTGTTTCGAACACTTCTAGCGTTCCAACATATTATTTTTAGTGTTACATTGTTCATTTTGAATTGTATAAATACTTAACTGCTAATTGTGCAATTACATTAAATTGATCTGCCTTATCAATACATTTACTCAGTAAAGTGATCATCTCTGCTGTAAGCTTGTTAATCTCTTCTAAAGAAAAAAGCTCGCTAGTGTCTGTGCTTGATGTGTTTTTCGTTGTTGCTGCCCATGCATTTGATTGCATTGGAGCAACTACTCCAGTTGATTGCATTGTGTCAGCTATAACATTTTGATGATGAGGTTTTAGTGGGGGGAAATCAGAAGTTTTAGGAACATATTCGCGATGAGCTTGATACGCACTTGATATGAGTGGTATATTACGTTTTGAATGTCTCATAGATAATCGCTGTCTCATTTGAAGAAAGTTCTTTCGGCCTATGCAATCGGGGTCAGTGGCCTTATGAGTTTCGTTGCAATTAGCACACTTAATCTTGTTTGAATCACATTTGCTTGTCTCATGATTTTCGGAGCAGTTAGCACAATGGGTTTTTATATGACAATTCTTTTCACCATGGCCAAACATTTGGCAATTGATACATTGAGTGAATTTATGTTTTTGTTTTCTAGCAAATTCCCATTTAACCTGTATTTTAAATATGGTTTTAAAGTTTTTCTTGAGGTCAGCAAGTCGGATAGAACCACTTTCAAGAAACACTAAATAGAATACATCTACGAGGGTCGTTTGAAAAGTCCGTGCAAAGTCAGACAGATGGCACTACTGGTGCATATCGAGGTTATTTTCAGAGAATGTCTTAAAAGAATACACACCAAGTTTTAGCCAGGTCGGTCTATTGGTTTGTGTTTGACATTCGTTTGAATTGAGGAAGTAAAAAAAATGAAAAAATGAAAGTCAAAAAGTTCTTTTCCATCACGACAACGCACCAGCTCATGCCTCAGCAGTTGCGACCGCAAAACTATTGGAATTAGGATTCCAAATCGTTCCACATCCCCCCTATTCTCCAGACTTGGCTCCGTCGGACTATTAGTTGTTCCCCAATATGAAGAAATGGCTGGCGGGAAAAAAATTCCACTCAAACGAGGAGGTGATTGCAGAAACCAATGGCTACTTTACAGACTTGGACAAATCCTATTATTCGAAAGGGATCAACAAACTAGAGCAGCGTTGGACGAAGTGTATAAGCCTGAAAGGAGACTACGTTGAAAAATAAAAAAGGTTTATCCAAAAAAAATTAAGCAGTTTTTATTTTCGCACGGACTTTTCAAACGACCCTCGTATATATAATTAGTTGGTGTTGTTTTTTTATCATTTTTAAGTTCATACACTTAAGGCCAAGATTAACAAGCTCTTGTTGAAGGCTATTAATTGGGATCTCATCGAGCCCATAAAGAACTACTTTAAATTGCTTTTCAGATCGAAGATCATGAGTGAAAAAATGCCAATTATTATGTTCACAATTTTTTTTATGGATATCAACTGAACAGCACTTAATTTGTATGCCAATTGAAACTTTTTTTGTAAAATAGTCTTCAATTTTATACTTAACTAGTAAGGCATGCTCACTTTGAAGGCTTTGTTGCAAAACACAAATCGTAAGGGTTTTAGTTTTTTTAACTGGAAGTGTTATAATTTCATGTTCAATGTCTAGATCTTGATCCGTATCAGGATAACGTTGTAAGGGAGTATAAAACCCGTATCTGTTAGTGTCGTTAGAATTCATTTTCCGGTTTATATTGTTGAAAGACAAAATGTCTTCAACGTTAGAAGGGGATCTATTTCTTTTGAGAATTTTGTTTTTCTTTTGTTCGCACCGCACGGAAGATCGTCTTATCAGTTCGAAGAGCCGATTAATACTGTCAAAAATCATTATATTCAGAAAAAATGGAGGCAGAAGGAGTAATCTAGAAAAATTTACTCTTGGTGCGGAAGAGATTGAAGTGGTCAACAAGTATAAGTACTTGGGCTTATGGCTGACGCCAGGGTTGAGTATGACCGAACATTTCAAAGAAAGATCACAGCAGGCAAAAATGAGCTTAAATTTGACTTGGCACACTTTTGTTTCGAAAAAGGACAAGTAAATCATCAAAACTAGAGTTATTCAACGCAGTAGAAAGATCAATCTTGGGGTATGAAGCACAAGCCTGGGGCACCAGCAATACGATGAAATGGAAAAGGTCCAACGATATTTTCTAAAAAAATCAATGAACATACCAACATCATCTCCTAACTACATGCTTACCCTAGAACTTAAACTGAAACCACTTTTTATTTACACAATGAAATGTCACATGACTTACATTAAAAAAATACTATGTGTGTATAATGAGAACCGTCTCCCACATACATATATTAGCAAATATAATAATAACCAAAAACATATACTGGGCTACACAGTGGACAAATGTGTTAGAATTAGAAGGAAGACATATCCATGAGGTTGTTGGAAACAACAGATTATTTCAGTATGCAATTGATTTGGCTGACACGCAAATAATGGAAAGCGAACGGGATGTGGCATTACAAAGAGCGCAAGCGTCAACATCACATGGGCTGTACAATGCCCTCAACTATACTGAAGGCAGTAGATATTTTCAGGAAGAAAGGAACACGTCAGAAATAAGTTGGATTTTCAAAGCAAGAGGAGGACTTCTGTATTTAAACGGTACATTTTCAACAGGCAACAGAAGAACTCAATGCTCCTTGTGTAACTTGAGAGAAGACGGAACATTTGTCCACTTTCTTATAATATGCCCTGTACTCAAAGAACTACGTCTTTTATAAAAAACATGGTGAACATCCTCAATGGTGAAGGGAACTGGATTTCATTGGTAAAATACCTCTCTCTAGCTATGAAATATCGAAACGCACTTATAAGAGAATATAATGGATAGAACAACAACAACACCAACACCAACAACAACAACAACAACAACAATAACAACAACACCAACAACAACAACAACACCAACACCACAACCAACAACAACAACAACACCAACAACAACAACAACACCACCAACACCAACAACAATAACAACAACAAGGATATTTGATCGCAACAGACGGCTCAACAGAGCCATTGATGCACAATGCAATGTTTAGTGTTAATATTATTAAATTTATGAATTTATGAATCCATATATTTAAAAAAAATTTGTACATACGAGTACTATACCTTAATTTTTTTTGAATAAACATTTACTTACTTACTTACTTACTTACTTACTTACATTTAGATTAACATATTTCTTAGATATTTTATTTTAATTAATTTAATTATTTAATGTTCTCTATTGATTCAATAATAATCATAAATCGATTTCGTATTTTGTATTTACAAATACAATTATTATCAAGTTCTTAAAAGTAACCAATTGTCTTGCTTAGTTAAATGTCTTCAATCTAACAGTATGTATGAACTTCTATAAGTTAAATTTTATATCATTATGTTTCCCAATGGATGAGCCTTTCATTATTGTTTATATACACACAAGAGTAGTTTTTGAATAATATTATTTTGCACATCATCTCACCACATTTCATCGGTGTGATAAAACACTTAAGAAGACTAAAAACAAAAATACAGAAAAAAAAAAAACAATTTCTGTTTGTTTGTGTTTTTACATGCGTGCTTTGCATACATATCTTCTACTTGTATGTCGACTCACAGTTCAAAAAGCCACTTAACCAAGTTCCAGATTAGGTAAACGGAATCCAGGTGAAATATTTCAATAATACGACGGAAGATGTACCATAAGTGAATGGGTGGCACTTTGGCATGGCTGAGACTTACACATGCATACTTCTAATTAAGTAAAACCTAGAAGAAAAACAACTCATCTCGTAAATATTCTCTAACTTGAAGTCCTTTTGGTGTTGTTAAAGTTGCATTTGCTTGAGTTCACTCACTCATTGAGAAATGTAGAAGCATTGGTTTTATTTTAAATAGGGTGCAACAACCAAACGATGGAATACAAGTTGCTGCTTTAATCTATGCCGTACATTAGACTGGGCCAAAAATTGCAGGTATTTTTATTTTTGAACACAGCCTCAAAAATATAGGTCAGAATAAGAAATACAAATTTTGCTAAAACTTTTAACTGTTATATTTTACATACATTAAAGATACAGATATGTACATATATTTAAATTTCCTAAGACAGTCTGTTCAATTAATTATTATATTAGAAATTCTTTTGAGACAATGCTTTTTTTTTAATGGAACTGAGCAAGAATAATTATTATAATATGTTTTACAAACTTTGGAAATTTCAAGTAATTATGTAAAATATCAATTTGTTCAATCGAGATTGAAAAATTAGGTCCGAAACGATAAGAACAAAAGTTTATTTGTTTTTTCAAGGGTGAATAATATTTTAAGGGTTAATTTTGAATAGCACACATTTTTAGTGTCTGTATCAAAAGCTTGATAACTTGAAATGGTTCGTCTGACGAAAATGTATACTCGACCCTTATTTTCACAAAACACATAAATTGTTCTGTTCTTCAATGATTTGGCGATAATACCCCTTTATACAAATTTTGTCCGCGTATAATGTTAACGATGTTTATTTTTAATTATACGTATCAATATTTCAAGAAATCTAACAATATAGCTTACACACTAGAAGAGGATAAGGCTTTATACGTTATACAGTCTATAATTGATGTCAGTGAATGTTAAATTAGAGAGAGAAGTCAGGCTTTTAATGAAAACAATAGTTCTATGCAGTATACATACTAGCCATTGTTCCGTTACATTTGTGGGAAGTGGCGCCGTCCAGTTGAAACCATATATTGTCCACATCCATATCTTCGAATTCGGACCATACAAAAATCGTTATCATCTCACGATAGCTTACAATTTTCACAGTAACTGCCTGACCGGCCTTATTTTGAAAAAAATACGGCTCGATGAAGCCGCCAGCCCATAAACCGTACCAAACAGTTTCTCTTTGTGGGTACATTAGTTTTTCGACAATCGCTCTTGGATTATCATTCGCCCAAGTGCTTATTGACGAATCCACTGAGGTGAAAATGTGCCTCATCTCTGAAGATGATTTTCTTCGAAAATTTATCATCCAATGTTGCCACTGTCTCCTTTCCTTTTTTCTTTTTTGATTTTGAGATTTAAAAATGAAAACCGAGCTCTCTAAAATAACGTCTATGTGACATAGAAAGACTTTCTCTAACCTAGACATCAACATGGGGACATCGAGACAATTAAAGTTAAAAGTGTTAGCGGCAATTGCTGCATTGGTAGTTCTTAACTGTTTATCGACATCTTCAAGGCGAAGCAAGATATCCAACTACTAAAGGGCGATAAAGAGGTTGGGGAACAAGACTTGAGACGAAATGTGCATGACGTAGATAGCTCGAGAAATGACCGGCCTGCTGTAGGTCCAGAATCAAAATCGCACTACAAATATAATAACTTTAAGGGGTTGGTATTATATCACTAACAAAAAGTCCTCGTAATTATTTGTATATTTTTACAACAATCCGGTTAATATTTCTGTAAGAGTGTTGTTAAGTACTATAAAAAGAAAGTCATCGAAGACTGGTACTGCTTTTAGATTTGGTAATTACTGGTATTTAGATTTTAATGGATTAATAACAAGTTTATTTTTAAGAGACTATGGGACGATTGCGGCTAAAATGATATTAATTATTAATTTACTTACGTCATCAACAACTTTTGTCGAAACTTACGTATAATACGTCGTCAGCATAAACATGATATTTGCAGTGTGATATACAAGCCGAAAACAGTATAGGGCCTAGCAATGAACCATGAGGAACACCTTTTGAGATTCATGAATGACGACACCTTCTCATTACAAGAGACGGCTTGTGAACTTTTAGAAATGTAAGATACCCACTTCCAGTGTTTCAATTATAGATTTGTTGTAGGCCAGTTTCAATGGCGTGTTGGTTAGTGCGTTGGACCAGTGGCGAGGTGTGAATAATTTCAAATGGTAAGCCGAAGAAGAATTTGTTACCAACAATCTAAATTTCTAAAGTTTACTTGAAATTTTTTCTTGCATGTCTTCCCATCAAGCCAAAAAGTCAAGTATTTAAGAAAAACTTTGCTATACCTTTGTCATTTTACTAAATGTAACAATGAGCTTAACGCATACAAAAAAATGGTTTCGAAAGAAACTTATTTGACAGATAATATCTTAAATAAATATATACATATGTAGTTATTTCAAATGAAAATAAAAACAACACAATTCAGAAATGTTTTGTTAAAAATAATAAATAAATAAAAATAGCAAACATTTTTGATTATACATATATGTATGTACATATGTACATACAAGAAATATTTGTATATTTAATAAGTTGAATAAAGTTTAAATATGCCTTATGCTATTAGATCTGATATGCACGCATATTTGTTGTCAAAGTGGTAACCTTTGATACATGAGTGCAGAGCAGGGATACATACAAATTCTTGAAATAA
This sequence comes from Eupeodes luniger, assembly GCA_951509635.1. Classification (NCBI taxonomy): domain Eukaryota; kingdom Metazoa; phylum Arthropoda; class Insecta; order Diptera; family Syrphidae; genus Eupeodes; species Eupeodes luniger. Next base: position 170,065,850 of record OX608073.1, read on the forward strand.
GTCGGAGAGCTGCGTGTTATTTTCTTGTACATATATGTACTTATTTATTTCTTTAAATAAACTAATTTCTTCAAGCAGAAAGCAGAAATCTACCTCAATCTGCAATATATTTACAAACAAGAGATACAAACAAATTCACCAAAAAATAAGACGCAGAACATCGTCTTATATCCTTCCATAAGAAAGTGTGTATTGAACAGAAAAGTATCAAGAGCAGTGAATAGTATAAGAAAAAAGAGGAAAGGAACAAATTTGTTCTATCCACAGAAAAATTTTGTAAGACGTCATATTTGGGGTTATCTTGTTGTAGCTTAAGTTTTAAGTTTGTTTATAGAGTGAGGTGAGCTCAAGAGCCAACTTGTGTGTAGAATATGACTGAAAGGAGAGTAGTAGTTCTTAAAAAATGTTGGCAGCGTATTCATGTGTACGATTAAGTTTGATTCATGTTGCCAGAAGTCTAAAATGTTCAGGGTGAGAATTTCGAAAGGTAAGACGGAAATAATCGACTTATATGTTTTACTGTCATGCCAGAGGTCTTGGGTTCAAACCCTGCCCTTGCCATCTAAAGTTTTTTTTTGGTGCCTATTGTTTCGTTTTTTTTGTTTCGATAATTATTGTTTCGTTTTAGTTATAATTATTTACGTTCATTTCTAAAACGTTTCTTTTTTTTTTGTAGGTACTTTGTTTCGAATTCATTTCGTTTCAATATTATTTCGAATTTCTTCTTTTGTTTTTTACTTGTTTCGCTCTTCCGTTACAGCTTTTATGTATTACTTAGCCCTGGGTTATTTCGTCAAATGTTGTTTCGCATTTTGTCTCTATGTAAATGTATTTTTTTGGAATTCGATTTTTTTGTTATCGGTTAGTTAGTTTATAATTGATTGATTGACAGTCGTCGCGTGCGGTTCGCTTACGCTTAAGAAAAATATTACCAATTAAATCTTAAATTATGCAATCTTATTCCATTTGCAGTACATTTAAATCAAAGAGAGGAGGTGAAAAGCTTAATTTTGAGGGATTTTCCTATGATCTATTTAAAGAAAAAATGAAAATATAATTGGTACTGTAAACTTAAGAAGAATAAAAGTTATGTTTGTAAAGTGCGTATTGTAACATTTAAACAAGAAACAAAAAACATGTCATAGAATCCATTTTCGGTGAACACAATCATGAACCAAATGCTTTGCGAAAGCCCGTAGCAGATGTGTTATCAAAAATTAAAGATTGTGCTAAAAGAAGCGCTATTAAAAGTAGTAAAATAATTCAAGATAATGTCGCGAGTTGTAGTTTATTTCGATTTCAATCATTCAAATATTCGCGCGAATTTTAACGCCTTTAGGTTCTTTTCATGCACAAAAATAAAAACAAAAATTAACAAACAGTGGCGAAATGATTGAAATCGAAATAAACGAAAACGAAGCAATTGAAGGCGAAACAAACATAAGACGAAGTAATTCCAAAGCGAAATGATCGAAAAAGAAAACAATAAAAACCGAAATGAAATTAAAACAAAATATGTACTTAAAAAATAAAACAAAAATTGTCGAAACAAAAAAAAAAACAAATAATTGAAAAGAGAAACAGTGAAATGCGAAACAACAAAATGCGAAACGATTAAAACGAAACAATTAAAAAACGAGAGATAAAAGACGAAACGTACCATACCCGTTTTTTTTCACGTGTACTGCCTCTTGCAATGAATTGACTAGTCCTCCTAGAGTAAATCTTGTCATGAAGAGAGTTTTCTCAAATTAGCCATTCGGATTCGGTTTAAAACTGTAGGTCTCCTCCATCCCTGACAACTTTACTCGCATACGGGAATGGTTGAGAGTTGTAAGTCAATAGGCCCTTGCTCTCAACGGACTGTTGCGCCACATAATTTTTTTAAAACTTAATATACCCAATAACTTACCATTTAGTTTTAAGCGCTTGTATAAAACAAATTAAATAAATTAGGTGGCGCAACTGTCCGTAGTGAACTAGGGCCTAGTGACTTACAACTCTCAACTTCAGTTAACACTCTAATAGTTTTTTGTCTGCTTTTGACGTTTTTTTTAATTCTTTAAAACAAAAATATTCAAACTGCGGTTGCAGTGTATGTACATATGTATATTGTATGTATATATTTTTTCTTTAAAAAAAGTAAACCGACTGTGCCATTTAAATATTTAGTATCTTTCAGATAAATAAAAACATACTTTAGATCGAGACTAAAAATGTCTCTCTTTATTAATTATGAAAAATGGATATTTCGTATCATCAGTGGTATATAGTTCGTGTGCAAACTCCAGAGAAATAATATTATGATGCGCGGAATGTGATTTTCTATAATTTATCTTATTGCAATTAGAGTGATATATTTGGGTTCGGTTATGAGACCGGATGGTAACATAACTCGTCCTGTGTGGCATATGAAACCATATTGTTGAAATCACATGTCATGCAAGTAAAGCTCTACAATCTTGCGCAAAAAGTTCGTTATTAATGCATGGTAGAACTCACCATTCACAGTAACATTGCGATTCTCAACTTTTTTATTTTTTTATGGATGCGTTAAAAGCTCTTGCTGTACTTCTGCTTCTGACTGCTCTTCATTCGCAATACGACTGTTTTGCTTGTTCAAGTTTCCATTCAATCCTCGTCACTGAACACAAATTGTCGATAAAAAGTGGGGTTTTCGTCAACTCCTCAAGAGCACATTTACCAAAAATTGGTTGTGGCTCCAGGTCGTTTGGCTTTAATTCTTGCACCCGCTGTATTTTGTTAAAGGCTTCACACCTAAATCCTTTCCCAAAACTTTCTACGTAGTGGAGTAACAACTAAGCACTGGCCGATGCAGCTGTGATACTTTCCTCAGTTTGCAATCTGCATAAGCGTGCTGGTGGCAAGAGTTGTTCGTTTCTGAGACGCTTCATGGTTAAAAAAAAACAATTTTTTTTTAAAGATAAGACAAATACCTTTCATTAAATGACAACATTATTTTCTGCATCTCAAGATATAAAATATTGCTTGCTACTTTCAATATTAAAAACTCAGATTTCAAATAAACGACTCTCAAAATATTTCACATTTATTTGATAATAATTAACACTCTTGGCTAGAACAATGGGCCCTTATGAAATTAAATGTACGAAACCTGTGTATGCCTATTTTTGATCAAAAGAAAATTTATAATGTATCATTTAATCGACTTTTAATGTTGTCATCACTCTCTTATTTAGTTATAAAAGACTATGGCTTTTTATATTTCAATGTTTTTCTTTTTTTAACATACAGGATTTGCAATCGGAAATTGAAACACATCGCGGAGTTTATGACAGTCTTGATGTTACTGGTAGAAAACTACTTAGTTCCCTGACTTCACAGGAAGATGCTGTTATGTTACAACGTCGTCTTGATGAAATGAACCAACGATGGAACAATCTTAAGTCAAAAAGTGTGGCAATACGGTAAATATATTTTTTTTCTAGAATTTGCTTAAAATTAAGATATGATGTTGATCTCGAAATACTTCCTTTTGTATAAACTAATATCACTCTATTATTGTTACTTACCAATTTTTGCCAAATTGGTCAGGTTAAACTATTTTCCAGTCAAAGTAGACATACAATTGTGCAACTTGTGCGAAAAATAACTTTCTGCAGGACTTTGTAGCTTTTGTGATATACTAAAAAAAATATCAAAAAAATAAAAGGGCTGTGCTGCAATTCTGTATGCCTTGCATGTTAACTAATTAATTTACAAAAAAAGGTTTCAGTTGTGAGTAAATGTAAAAGTGAAAAGATTTAAAACATTGTATTATATATCAGCCATCAGCCAAGCCAATATAGACTTAGGAACATTTTGTGTAAAATTTTCTAATGCAACAAAATCAATTACTACTCATAATCCTGATTTGGTTAGGGGATATATGTCGAACTCCGTCTAAGGCACCTACACCTACAAACTGGTATCCGCTATGATTTCGAAGAAGTGATCTTTTATGCAAGCAAAACCCTGCGTTCCGAGTAATTGGAAAAAAGTATTTGTTCACCACAACTCAAAAAAAGCTACCTTATCTTCCTCAAATTACATTACATACTACTACTAAGGGCATAAATGCACAGAGTAGATAAAATGCACCTTGAGCGACTATATATGGTGATAACAACTTAGGACAAAAGGATAGAGCAGAAAGAACAAAAAGAAACAGACTGAAATTAAGTCTCTCATTCCGCCTTCTCAATCATTGTATCGTGTTCCAGGCGGAACTTTTGGCGATAAAAGAAGTCCTGTCCTGGGTTAAAGTAACGTGATATCAACATCTGATATCCGTATTTTCTCAGATAGTCAAATCTCTGGACTCTTTCTCTACAAACTCTATAACAGTCCATAACTTTATATCATCTCTAATGGAGATGGAACAACAGTTTAATATTAACCTTTGCTGGGTGCAGGACCACAGTTACAATCCAAGAAACTGTAAAGCAGATGAACTCGCCAGGAATGGTACAGTACAACCCATTCTACCACGTTTGACAAATGCTGGCATACCAATCGCTATATGTAAACTATTGCTAATGCAGGACGCTATGAAGAAGGCAAACACCAGGTGGAATAACATCACCACGTGTCAGGTCACAAAAAACATCTGGCTTACACAAGATTTAAAGCGATCAAGGTGCTTGCTATCTCTAAGCAGGTCGCATATAAGCTCGATAATCGGTGTCATAACTGGGCACTGTAATATATTTGGAGTGGACCAAAAAACATAGAGATTGGACGAAAAAAGACTAGCAGAGTTTTATGGAGCGACAAATCTAAGTTCAGGAAGAGTTTTCGAATGACGCAGCGCTGAACAAAAGATACTTCCCGACTGTATGGTCCCTAACGTCAATCATCGAGGTGGTTTTCAGAGGGTCTGGGGAAAGATATTGAAAGAAAACGCTGTGATTTATGGAGTAGGATTGATTGGCAAAGAATTCGTATTTCAGTAGGACAATGACCCTAAACACAAGTCCAGAATTTACCAAGATTACCTCGAACATAGAGGAGACGAAAAAATCTTATAATTCATGTCATTGCCGCCGCAATCACCGCACCGGCTATTAACGTCTTAGTAAAAGTTGCAGTGGGAAGAGCTGGATAGAAGGGTCCGGGATCAACGCCCTTCATCGAAATCTGCATTAGGAAGTACATAACAGGATTGCTGTAACAATATACCACATGAATCAATTAAAAAGCTTTTATCTAGAATGCCTAGAACTGCTACAAAAGTAATGGAATGAAAAGGAAGCTTTTTGACGAAAAATCAGTTTGAGTCAGTTTTTCTTTTGTTGAATTAATTCCTATGTTTTAACAACAAAATTGAAAATATTTCTCTTATTTTGGGTTTATTATATCCCTCTTAAATTCAATAAACTTATTTTTCACTTGAAAGTTTTTTTTAAGTTTTTTGGTTTTCTTTCATTAAATGAGAGTAAGCTTAAACTTTTTATAACACATTAAAGCCATCCTAAAAAAAAACACCCTTATATGTACAATGTATAAAAACAATTTTGCTTATTTTAAAGTTAGCATAAAATGCAGTCTGCAAAGTTCAGTTGTGTTTACTGTTTCAAACAAAAATCTTTATTAATTTTGTATGATAAGATCTGATTTTTCGGGAATTTTCCCCCCTCAATGGCTGTACTAGTTTTTAGCGATATGCGAATTGTTCTAAAAAGCTTTAAATTATGCACTGTCAAAAGCGAAATAAAGATCTAGCCGGGTTATTTTATATTTAGATTTGTATTTTTAAGCATCACAATAACGAAGGTAAACTTTATAATCGTCCAGCCAGTTCTCATGAATTTAAAATTGTAATCTTCCCTTTACTAAAACATTATTATGTACAAAGAAAACTCCTCACTCAAGCTACAAAACTATTAGTTTGTATGGTCGTGAAATAGTACTTACTCGTATTTCTTTCTAATTTGCCAAGAAATATTTGTTTGCAAGTATTTAATTGAATTCGTGCAAAAAACTTATAAATCAGAGAGAAATGACGCTCGGCTTTCTGTTGTATGAAAAAGTGTCTTGTCTTGATATTAGGGAATATTTGTTTGACTTCCTTTTCAGTTAACTTTCCAATAAAGTTACCTTAGGTGGAAGACACTTATTGTGGACCTAGCCAATCAGATACTACTTTCAAGTTCCTTATGCTGTTTGAAGATGCCCAATTATGCAGATTCTTCTAATATCTTAAACCTGAAAAAAAAACTCGATTTGAAATCTTAAAAACTTAAAATCACAATTTTTCCAGTTAATTTTCCAATAAAGTTACCTAATTATGCCAATTTTTCAAATATCTTTAAACCTGAAAAAAAAAATCAAATTGAAATTTTAAAAATCTGAAATCACAATTTTGTATTTCAATCCAAAAAACTGGCCTTAAATATAATTTTAAATGATATAAATGATCCACAACCAAACTTTTTTTTAATTACAGAAATCGACTCGAATCAAATTCCGAACATTGGAATGCACTCCTGTTATCTTTGCGCGAACTAACCGAATGGGTTATCAGGAAAGATACTGAATTATCTACTCTCGGAATAAGTCCCGTACGAGGTGATGCTGCGAGCCTACAAAAACAATTGGTAATTTTATTATAACTATTACAATCAGAATTCAATCATTCCTTAGCACTCTTGTATTCACTAGTCACTACTCAATTGAAATATCTATAATAATAACTTGTCGTATTTTTTAAAGATTTCTTTAAAATGAAGTCCAATTTCATTAAATAATTTCAATTTGTGTTTAACTTATCCATTATCCAAAATGATAACACACCCAGACAGCATGCTTGGAAGATAATGCAATTCTCAAATATGCTGTGATTATAAACTATTTATTGAATCCAACTTCAAGATTGCATTCATTGACTTCACCTAAAGAATGCAAAGTTAAATTTTGCAGTAAACACTCATTTGATTTCAATATCTTTTCACAAATCATTGGATTGCAATCTTTTGAGATTTTCTGAAATTTATTCCTTTTGTATTCATTTAAAGTCTTTGATGACGATTGCAAAATTTTTAGTCGCAATCTCTCGGTGAACTCAATGCATGCAATCTTTACGTTGAATTCAATGAATGATTTATAATTATAGCATTTTCAGGAGACTCCATTCTTTCACAAGCCAGCTGGATGGCTTTGTTATCATTTTGGAATCCTAATTTAAAGATGAATTCGAAGAATGCTATCTTTAAATTGAAGTTAAAATAGACTTCATTCTTTTAAAGCCTTCCCAGCCAGCCAGCCATTTTTATGCAATTTTAACAAATTTTAAATATAGATGTAACAATTTTTTTTTGCAGGACGATCATAAAGCTTTCCGTCGACAATTAGAAGATAAAAGGCCCATTGTTGAAAGTAACCTGCTAAGCGGTCGTCAGTATATCTCAAGTGAAACCTCAGATAATAGTGATAACGAAGGTATATATTTGCTATTGATTTATCTTTTGAAATCTCTAAACTACTATATATATATACCTTAATAAAATAAAAGAATCTATTTCAAACATCAGAACACAAGAACAATAGAAGAAAAGTTTCTATCGGAATAACTGTGTTTGAATTAATAATTCTTTTTTTTTATAAATTGTTTATTACATTAGAATTAAAAACAAAACAAAACTACAACAAATAAGGAATTTTTAGTATCAAAAACTTCGCTTTTTCAAATGTTGAAGATGATCCTACTATAGAGAGCTTGTTTTAAAGTCACTTCCAGTGAAATTTTGTTCCATTCTTCCAATATAACGGCTTTGAGCTATTATTTATTGCTTATGTTAGATTCTTGGAACTTTTTTTCTAAATAATCTCAAAGATGCTAAATGACATTATGGTTCGGGATTGGTGAGGATGAGACATTATAAAGAAGCCAACTTTCCACTTACATTGAGCAATGTTTGGGATCATTAGCTTGCATTAACATTAACTCGTCTTTTGAGCCAATTTTTGAAGCACTGGCTTTCAAAGAAATGTGTAGTTGTTTTTATTCACTGTTGTCTCAATTAAAACTTAATTTCCCTCTCCATAGCCCCTCATAACATAACATTTCGGCATTTTTATAGCCTCTAACACTGTGTTTGGTTTCGACCACACAAATCTTCGACCGTTCAACTCAAGGTTCTCGTCAAGGAATATCACATTCTTGCTTTTGTGTTTGAGCGGAATATAATATCCCTTTGAATACAAAAAGTTCCAAACGGTTTGAGGGTTAAGTGATATTGATATGCTCCAATGTCATCAGCTGTTTTTTGAGAACTTAACTCCTTATTAGGCCGCGTTTCCATTTGCAAGTCAACTCGCGGAAGTCTTGCAGAAGTTTCTTGCAGTCGCGTTTACATTGTCATGTGAATTCCTGCAATTTCTTCTGCAATAAATGTCTTGCAAGAAGCTCGCGCATCATACTGTCGCAATTTATTGCAGATGTATTTACACCAAGAGAGCAATTAATGTCGCAAGAAATCTGGTTGTTTACTTAAAATTGTGAAGTCATGGCGAGAAAACGTCAACGATTAGCAGCTGCGATGATAATTTTATTATTAAAAAAGAGGCTGGGATGCGACCCACACTGATACCTTCCCATCCTGTCTATCGATTTGTCTTTTAAGCAAGGTACGTTTTCGTGTTTTGTTAAAAAAGTTATCAGTTAAATTATTCTAAAAAATTTAAAAATAACCAACAATATTTGGCATATGATTAAATAGTTTGATTTCGAAATCTATTTTTGTTAACGAGATTTTTAGTCGTTAATCAATTCTTACCAATTTTAGTAGCATTTATTAAACGTTTTTGTTTCTAATATAAACAAATACAAATTGGACGAATGAAATTAATTTGAAGTCAATGTTTTCTATTATTCACGAGATATCGAGAACCGAACATCAAATTTTACCGATTTTGCGTACTATTTTTTGAAAACAATATTTCTTATTTGAAAAGATATTTACTTCCAAAAACAATTTTTACCAACTTTTGTTAAATTTTTTTAGGTTTTAAATTTTTTGTACAAAAACTATCAATTCGATTTTTCCAAAATTTTACTGAATGTTGACAACAATATTTTTTAAAAGATAAAAGTAGTTTAAAGCCAATATCTCAAAGTTTTGAAAAGATATTTGAGGCGAAAATCAATTTTTACCAACTTTTACAAATATTTTTTTAGGTTGTTATTTTTATAAAAAAAACTGTCAATTAGATTTTTCTCAAAATTTAATCAGATTTCAAAAACATTATTCTTCGTTGCACAAAATTGTTTTGGTGATGAAATCATATTTTTGTCGTAAAATTTTCAAGTCTCTAGCGTCATTGGTTCATGAGATATTTAGGGTTAACCAAAATGTTCACCTTTTGTTTAAACTGCTATGGTAAAAAAACCACCCACGCAATTTTCTTGAGAGCCCCTTCTGCATCTTTCTGCCTTATTATCTGTATAACAAAATTTATTTGAGGTCGATATCTCTACTGGTTCTTGAGCTATGGATGACGAAAAAAACGTCGAGAACGTACGGACGTACGGATACATACGGACGTACGGACGTACGTACACACGCACACACAGACATCTTTCTTAAAATCTTTTATTTCGACTCTAGGGACCTTGAAACGTCGAGAAATGTCAAAATTTTCAATTCGACAAATTGGACCCATTGCAATAACTACCTATGGGAAGTTCAAAACAAGACACTCGATTCCGTGAGTCAATATCACCGAAGGAAAGACCAGCCACTTTTCCGCGTTTTCATTTGCAAGAAAACTTCTGCAATAAATGTCCGATAGTCTGTCCAACAGTGAATTGCAAAACAAAGAAAAATAACGTTTTCAACATCTGGTAAAATTTTGAGAAAAATCGAATTGACAGTTTTTTTATGAAAAATAAAAACCTAAAAAAACATTACTCAAAGTTGGTAAAAATTGAATTTCGACTCAAATATCTTTTCAAAAATTTGAGATTACGGCTTCCAACTTATTTTAACTTATAAGAAATATTGTTTTCAACATTCGGAAAAATTTTCAGAAAAATCGAATTAACAGTTTTTTTACAAAAAATAAAAACTTAAACAAAAAAATTAATAAAAGTTAGTAAAAATTGATTTTCGACTCAAATATCAGTATATAATATAATATATTATATATATAATATATTCAGTAAAATTTTGAGAAAAATCTAATTGACAGGTTTTTTACAAAAAATAAAAACCTAACAAAAAACCAATACTAAAACTTGGTAAAAATTTACTTACGACTCAAATAGCTTTTCAAAAATTAAAAATATTGTATTCAAACTCTTTTTATTTCACAGAAAATATTGTTTTCGATATTCAGTAGTTTTTTTTATAACAAAATAAAATCTACAAAAAATAGTACGCAAATTTGGTAAAAATTGATGTTCGGTTCTTGATATCTCTCAAATTAATTTCATTCATCCAATTTGTAAAAATTTAAGAAATGCTACTTAAATTGGTAAAAATTTGTTTTCGACTAAAAGTCCTACATATAATATGAAAAATATTGTTGGTAATTTAAAATTTTTTAAGAATAATTCAACTAACAACTTTTTTAACCCAACACGAAAACCTACAAACTTTTAAGCAAGACAAATCGACAGACGGGATGGGAAGTTATCAGTGTGGGTCGCATCCCAGCCTCTTTTCAATAATAAAATTTCATCGCAGCTGCTAATCGTTAAGTAAACAACCAGATTTCTTGCGGCATTAATTGCTTTCCTGGTGTAAATCCATCTGCAATAAATTGCGACAGTATGATGCGCGAGCTTCTTGCAAGACATTTATTGCAGAAGAAATTGCAAGAATTCACATGACAATGTAAACGGAACTGCAAGAAATTTCTACAAGGCTTCCGCGAGTTGACTTGCAAATGGAAACGCGGCCTTAGTCTTAATGTTCCTCCAACTTTTTGTTCGATCTGATCGTCCAATATTTTTCTGCCTGGAGCTTCTTTAAAGGTTTTTATTTGGAAATAATTAACAGTTGATCGTGGTCTGCTAATGGTTGACGATATCTCAGCATTACTTTTATCATTTAAAATTTTGATCTTTTAGGTCAAGAAGAACTTTTTTTATTTTGAAAAAGTGAACAAAAATTTGAATAACAGTAAACAAAAGGCATCAAGCAAAGCTCGAACATTTTGTTACATTTTCCGTTGCATTTCCTTTTTTTTATGTATGTATTGTATATATGTACATTGTACACGTATATAAATATATACATGTAAAAGAGAGCATGTTTGTTAGAACGCCTTCGATGATTTCGATGATTCGCGCCAATTCTGGCTGGACTTACCAATTAAATAAATGTTGATAATTTGTTGCGCCTAATATTTTTGTTCCAAATTTGTGTCAGAATTGTGAATCGAAAAATTTTCCGAATCCCCAAAAAACTGTTGCCGAATTCTTTTGTAACATGATAGTGTTCACTACATTTATATTACGTACATATAAACATGATATTTTTTCAGTATTTGCAAACATTTTCTGATTACAATGTTATTAATAAGTGCTGTAAAATAAGGTGCAATGAAATAACGTCGACAAAAAAATGCCGAATTCGGAAATTTTATTTAATTGCGCCTTGCAAAGGTGAAATATAGCCGGTTTTCATCATCCGACCTTATTGCATTAGCTCCAAGTAAAAAAAACTCCGAAGACCAATTAGGAAATTAATCTGAATGAAAGAGATAAACAAATTTGGCTTTATTTCACTTTGATAATAACGGCCAAGTACCCGTGGCGTGATGGTTAGTGCGTTGGACTGTCATGCCAGAGGTCTTGGGTTCGATCCCTGCCTGTGCCATCTAAAGTTTTTCACGGGTACTGCCTCTTGCGAGAAATTGACAAATTATCCAAGAGTAAATCTTGTCATGAAAAGTGCTTTCTCAAATTAGCCGTTCGGATTCGGCATATAAACTGTAGGTCCCCTCCATTCCTGACAACATTACTCGCACACAGGAATGGTCGTAGGTCACTAGGCCCTAGTTCTCAACGGACTGTTGCGCCACCTAATTTCTTTTTTTAATAATGGCCAAATATCATTTCAGTTGATGTGAGATCAATTTTTCTTTTAAGAAAGAAATTAACAGCGTGTGTACAGTGACCGTCAATTATATTCGGTTTTGTATTAAATGTTTTTTTTTTTTAAGATTTATGGGTTGATTAACAAGTACATATAACTACCAAATTCCTTTCCTCAGACTTTGTTACCTTTAAAGTCATATGTTACTCCTAAAAAGTAGTTAGAAAGTAAGTCAAAAACCAGTACAAGAAAAGTAAAGCCAAATTAGGAAAAAAGCACACCATAAGTATTCGTTTTTTTTTTCAATTTTATTTTATTAATATGGGTAAATATGCACAGTTAACATTTAGTTGCATATCCTTTATTGTTTATAACATCTGCCAAACGCCTTGGCTTATTTGACACAATTTTTTGTAGGTATTGTGGACTTATGTTTGCCATTCTTCCTGCAAGATCGCTTTTATTGCGCTTATGGAAGTAGCAGGCCTCTCGCGCACACGCCGCCGCGCGCCGCCCGCCGCCCGCCCCGGCCGGCCAGTCAAGTTCATCCCACAGATTTTGTAAGGATTTTCTCTTGGGGTTTTTAAATAATGCTCCTTATTCATGATCCCATCAATAAATACTAAATTGCCCACACCTTTCGCTGATATGCAACCCCACACCATAACATCACCACCCCCATGCTTTACAATTGGCTTCAAATTTGTCGCTTTTAAGCTCTTCGTTCTTCTTGCGCCATACCATTACACTGCCATCGGATCCAAAAAGGTTAAATTTGCTTTCATGTTCCCATCAAAAATAACATCTAACCACCAATTTTTGACGAATGAGACGGTTGCGGAAGGGCTTTTTCGTGGCTACCCGACCGTTGAAACCTTTGGCTTGAATAGTGCGTCGAACCGTTGATGTCGACACATGCTTCCCGCATTTAATTAAAACTTCATTGACAATTTTTAGTTCAGTTAAACGGGAGTAAACTTGTATTTTTTCTACAATTAACCGGTGTTCGTGTTCTGCCAATTTTGTTAGTTGCCCTTTCCGCTTGATGAAGTCGACACGTCCCTCATTCCGATACATTCTTACAATATTGCTAACAGTACTAGCCTTCATCTTTAACATTTCGACAATTTGTTTGTAGGTTGAACATTTCAATTACTGGTTAATTACCAATTTTCTCTTTTCTTAAGAAGAATGTTGTCCCTTACAGCCCATTGCGTTTTTTTTAATTTTCGCAAAACAAAAAATAAAATTATATTCAAATTATATATTTTCACGGTAATAATTTGAAACTTAAATACAAATTGAGAATCGATAACCTTTATTAAAGTATCGAAAATAATGCAAAAACAAATAATGACTTATCACTGTATATAATTGAAGACCATTGGGCAGTAGTCCGTTTTGAATGAATTGAAACCGAAGCAAGTCTATCACATATGTTTATATTTTTTTGTAACTTAAAGATATTCCACTAGGTAACAAACAATAATATTTCTATCTACAAAAAATTGAGTATATGAATTTTTAAATTCAGTGTTATATTATGGCACCGTGAAATAAAGCAAAGGGTACAAAATTTGTATTGGAAGAGTTATCAAATTCTATTTTGCTATCATGTCTGATGATATGATCTTATAATTCGTATGTTTTGATCCCGGTAATTTGTCTTCATACACCATAAAGGCGTGGACAAACTAAAAATTAATTAAAATTTTCAAAATTATAATTTTTGAATGGAATATGCAAACTAAATTCCAAACATAATGAAGTTTTAAAAGACAAATCAAACATACTTACAATCTTACATACTTGAGCCAATAATTTTAATGTTGTGTTTTTTGTTTAAAATTTTTGTAAGACAGGCTATTGGAAATCCGATGAGAAATGATAGATAAATCTTTCATTCATTGTCACATATCGAAACAAATATTCTTAGAGTCTTAGTCAACTCGATCAACTTAACTTAACGGTCACCCAAAATTAGTTTTTTGGATTTGTTGTGCGTTTTTGGGAACCTTCTCAACGGTTGATTTTCCTGGTACAGAGTACGATTAATTTTCGTCTAGCCAAGCCTTGGCTTCAGCAATATATTATTTTTTTTCGCCAAATAAAAAATGCTTTATTTACACAAAAGTGGCTTCAATCAACATACTATATATATCAAATTTAAACACACATCTTTTGAAAGTTAGGGCTAACTTAAAATTATATGGATTTAATACTGGAAAACTTGTTTCCAGCTGATATGCATATTTTTTGATTAGAAATTGTTCTTTAATATTATTTATTACTTTCAGCTCATGACTTAGATTCCCGCTTTATGTCCGCAGATGAGCAAACCCGTGAACTGACACGAAGTATTAGTCGGGAAGTAGGAAAACTATCGGAACAGTGGAACAATTTAATTGATAGATCTGATAACTGGAAGCGCCGTTTAGATGAATATATGACGGTAAGTTTTTTAAATGATAATGAAAGTATGAGTTTTATTGAGTCTAAAAGCAGGACAATGCGGTGAAATTTGTTTTATTTTACAATATTGGGTGTATTACATGTATAATGTATGAAGGGTTTCCGGTCAAGAGTGGACGGTTTCAAGCCCACTATATGACTACTCTCAAACCGAAAATAAAAGAGCTTCCCTCAAAGGACATTTAAAATATGTGAATTTATCGTGCAGTGTATTTTTTAAATTTCTTTTTCCAATTTCAGAACAGTTACAAAATGGGCTATAAGCCGTTTGTAGTACCTACCCGTGGCATGATGGTTAGTGCGTTGGGCTGTCATGCCAGAGGTATTGGGTTCGATCCCTGCCTATGCCATCTAAAGTTTTTTTTTACGGTTACTGCCTCTTGCGAGGAATTGACAAATTCTCTAAGAGCAAATCTTGTCATGAAAAGTGCTTTCTCAAATTTGCCGTTCGGATTCGGCTTAAAACTGTAGGTCCCCTCCATCCCTGACAACAGTACTCGCACACAGGAATGGTTGAGAGTTGTAAGTCACTAGGCCCTAGTTCTCAACGGACTGTTGCTGCACTCAATTTATTTTTTTATTTATAAGCCGTTTCAGGATATAAATTCCTTTACCGGATACTGTTTAAGAAAGCCAAGAATACGAAAATTCTTAGTGGCATGAAATGAATTATTTTCAAAATCGGTTTTGTAGATCTCAAAACAAATTTGAACAATTTTAATTTGTCCGCGTTAAAAGTCGATAACTTTTGATATAGACGTATCCTCTCTGAGACATATGTATATACAATTCTTCTATGTCCCAAGCTTAGTTTTGTTTTGATACTACTGAAAATAATGGTAAATAAGAGATGTGGAAGCTTATTACTGTAATGCTAGAGGGGTAGGGTTCAAATGTTGCCTGTGTTGCCTAAAAATTAATCACGGGTCTGTTGCTGGAATTAAGTAATTGTTGTCATGAAAAGTGCTTCATCAAGAGAATATCCATTATTCATTCAAAGCAAAAACTTTCTGGTAATAAAAACTAAATATAAATGTGACGTTAAAAAAAGAATGAGCCAAGAAACTTTACGACGATTTTCAATGATAATCTTATCACCTATCAACTTAAATTCTCTACGTTCAATATTGTCCAAGAGGCTTAAATAATTTGCAGGAGGACCATTTCAGAGAAGAGAGTTATACCCAAGCCTTAGACGCATATAAGTCTTGTAGATAGCAGCCATTTCAGAGGGGGATAGAAACTTCTTGCATCGCCTTAGAAAACCCAAACATCTTGCGGCATTTTTGGCGACATCGCGTATGTGATCTTTCCACAAGAGGTGGTTGATGATACACATACCGAGAAGATCGATATGTTTAGCCTCATTGATGTAAATGCAATCAACGGATAATGGCAAGAGGGGTATATTGTATATAATGCTTTAACGGTACAAAACAGCATTGGGTTTTCGTAGCATTAAATTCTACGCGGTTTTTTATTCCTCATTGTACAGTACAATGCTATTTAGATCGGAATTTAATGAGCTTATTATATTTTGTCGTTGCAATTCCACATCCGAAAAAGAGGGATGTGAGTCTGGAAACGAATATGAGAAGCTGAGAGTATTATCGTCAGCGAAACAATGTATTGGATTAGAAGTTGCAAATAGGAATTCTTTAATAAAACAGAACAGAGTCCTGATAAAAGGTGTTTCATTTAATCGATTTATAGAAATAAAGTTTCAAACTTTAAATTTAGAAAACGAAATTGTTTTTCACAACAACAAAAATTGTTGCGTTGTTCAAACTCTATAGTCCAGTCAAGGAATGAGGTGTAGAGTGCGTGAGCAGGTAACTAAGCGATTCCTTCAGAAACTTGTTCAGGGGGCTTAGGTTGTTAACATACCAAAAGTCCTGACTCCTAGGCTATGAGCGGGAGGAGGAGGGGATAAAGGTACGAATTTTGGGGTTTTCGCTTATATCTCGAAAACGGTGCATCGGTGAGAAATATTTTTAGATAATAAAATGTTAAAATTATCTACAACTTTTATATTGTATGTTTTTTTCTAATTCCTAACCGTTTTCGAGCTATGCATCGGAAAAAGTTGAAATTTACAAAAAAAATCAATTAACGTCAAAATATTCATATAAACATTGCATCATATTGTCTAAACCTATTCATAAACGAAAAGTATGAATAGGAAAGAAGTTGTAGATTTTTAAATTCCCTTTTAGAATATATATACATATGCTGATTAATGTCCAACCCGCCTAAAGTTACAGCTATTTTAAAACTTGTATAGCATTTTGCAATTTTCAGAAAATTAGTTTGTATATCATATTATTCTTACCCACAACCTTTGTTCGTTCATCTTATAACATATTTGGCCACTTATAAGCAAGTTATTAAATAAAGTAGAAAAAATAATGATGATGACAAATTTCACACTTTATTCTACAGATAGTTTCGTTACACCAATACAATAATAATTGCAAACCCCATTGTTATCAATATATTCCTAATGTTTTACTCTCAACTTTAAAAGCAGTCAAATTTTCATCCTCTTTGAACTTGAGGGCCCAGGCAATGATTGTTTTTCCATGGCATCTTCTTCCTCAGTAGCGGGTGGCTCTTTCTGAATGGGCTCTACATCGACTTCATCGTCCTCATCGTCAACAGGCACACTGTTCAGGCACTTCCCTTGACAGTGGAGGCACTCTGCAGAACAGATGAGCATCGCTTTTCGGCAGCCACATTTTCCAATTATACAATCCTTGGTGCAGCGGCAAAATATAGTTTTCAGAAGAACCTCTGGTGCTGGCAGACTTGCCATGTACCCTTTCCATTCTGGCAGAGGGATGTTTAGTTTTTTTGCAACAAACCAGAGAACATCTAATGGTTGAGGGTGAACCACTTCTTCGGGTACGTTAATGCGTTTGACCACTACACTTTCCAGGCTAGCGCTCTTCTGGAATGTTTTCAGCGGAATTATGCCAAGTTTGCCAACATCATGTGATAAGGGCATATTCTTCAATCTTGGTATGTCTGCACTTTTTTCAATTGAATTCGAGGGAGTAACGCACCTGATTCCACCCATAGCATGAAGAGTGTTGAGCCCATCTATAGTACATACGTTAAAATCAACGTTGTCGAAAACAAATTGATTGAAAGCACCTTTCTTTAGAATAAAACAGGTTTCGCACTGTCTATTGCTGACATTTCTAACTTTTGTGCTTCGTGATACGATACACAGAAGCCCAAATTTGCAAGAAGATCAATTAAATGCCTTGAAGCATACTTTCTGTATATGAGCAATGATAGGCTGCACAATAGAGGTGATACGAAGGTTCTAGGTCTGACAATCCCAATTATGGCATTTCCCAATGCAGCACATTTTCTCTTTGTTTCTTCTATTCTCTTTGCCAATAAAAGACCTACAAGGAAAAAAGTAAGGGATTGAGGCATTGTACCTGGATTCTTTAAAAATTCGTCGCTGGAAGAGTATGTGTCTGTGCTGTACACTTGACTCTGAATATCTTGCCGCCAAATTTCCACAGCTTTAGCAACAATTCTCAACCTCTCTTCTTCTTCATTTTTAGCCCTGTTTCCATACCACGCTTCATTGATAATTTTGTTCCCACTGTCTCTAAAACATACCACTGGTACACTAAATCTGTTGACACCTGGAGTGATCAGTATGCGATCTTCATATTTCCTCTCCAATTCAGCCTTGATTGTCCGCCATTAGGGTTTGGTCTCTGATATGATACCCAGTATTTCATCTTTGGAGAACTGACAATCACTGCTTCCCTCCAAGTAGCTGAAAATCTCCTCCATAGCCTTTGTAACATGGTTGTCTCTGGGGATCTCTGTTTTTAGAGTTTGTAAACTCGTAGCCTTCAAAAAATTAATGTAGCAGTCTTTGTGGTATACTGCTTCCTCAGAAACAAGATCGTTAATCGAGGAAAGGCGGTGAAGAACTTCATAGCCCAAGGTATCCTTCCTTATAGAACACACCTCCCTGATTCGATTTTGAACAGTTAAAGTCTCAACTGAATGCACAATTTTCCTTTTCGCCAAAGGCTTTTTTGTTTCTTCTTTTGCGCAAAGCCCACAGAACAAACAATTACTCTTAAAATTGAATTTAGGAACTGAAGACCGGAGCTTAGACCGCCCTGTCTCCTCCTTGGATGTGGATGCCTCCCTAACATATTTTTTTATCGTGTCAGTCCGGGTGTAATTTTTACACAGCTTGTGTGAATTAAAATGGATGACAAATCACGGAAACTTTCATGCTTGTTGTCTTTCCGTACCTTACTTGCTTTAACAAGGCCCAGTATGCCCTTTTCTTTGACTTCAGAGACATCTTCACTTCCTCTTAAAACGTCCTTAAGGCACAAAGGACACTTAGTAGTACTCATTGCAGTTTCAGGCACACAGGACACTTAGTAGTACTCATATATCATGGTTTGTTGTAGGTTTGCATACGGTTTTTTTAATGTTGTTTTCAAGTATTAAATTTAATTGACTAACAAATTGCTGATATTGTTATCTGTAATTTAAACAAAATACACGAACAAAGGTTGTGGGTTAAGAATATGATATATAAAGTCATTTTCTGAAAATTGCAAAATGCTATACAAGTTTTAAAATAGCTGTAACTTTAGGCGGGTTAGACTTTAATCAGCATAATGTATATTGTATATATATTCTAAAAGGGAATTTAAAAATCTACAACTTCTTTCCTATTCATACTTTTCGTTTATGAATAGGTTTAGACAATATGATGCAATGTTTATGAATATTTTGACGTAAATTGATTTTTGTAAATTTCAACTTTTTCCGAGTGTATAGCTCGAAAACGGTTAGGAATTAGAAAAAAACATACAATATAAAAGTTGTAGATAATTTTAACAACTCCATTTTATTATCTAAAAACAATTCTCTCCGATGCACCGTTTTCGAGATATAAGCGAAAAACACAAAATTCGTACCTTTACCCCCTCCTCCTCCCCCCGCTCATCACCTAGGAGTCAGGACTTTTGGTATGTTAACAACCTAAGCCCCCTGAACAAGTTTCTGAAGGAATCGCTTAGTTACCTGCTCACGCACTCTACACCTCATTTTGGGTCATTTATTGACTGGACTACTATTGCAAGAACGATCGATTTGCTCAATGTGTTTAATGTGAACAAACAAACATAAACTTCATCAAGCAGCACAGATATGTACATGTACATTCTCATTGTACCAGCTAATAAAGGCAGCGTCACGGATACCAATAATCCAGTTCATTGTTGAGAATGAAGATTATAAAGCGATTTTATTAGTACCGAACACCAACAGCTTCAGGTAAATTATTACATTTTCGTTAAAACCAAGCAAGACATATTAATTTATGAATTTATGTTGCTCATGGTGGTATTAGAGACATTCCTCTTATGGGAAAGGATCCTGTAAACAATGTATCTAATAACAAGAATGGTGTTTTAATTAAGAAAGGACCAACAAGGCCTAACAAATTGAAGGACCGAATTTCTTTGTGAGGCATAACTTACAAATTGCAAGAAAATTAAAGTGGGGCCATTGAGTCCGTTTTCATTTCTCTACAATTGATAAAATTATTGACCTAATTGTTACCAATTTGTGCATACATGCAACAACAATCTTTCCACGCACTTTTCCTCATCGCAATACCATTGATTTTAAAGTTGGAATCCCATATATGAGACTGCAAAAAAAGTTTTCGTTTAATATTTTTAGCCTATGTTCCCAAAAACCTCTGCGGGAATGGGTCGAAAAATGTCTTGACAATATAAAACTAAGTCAGCTTTAAATGCACATTACCATAATGCTAGTGGAATTCGTACTAAATTAGCTTAAAAGTTTAATCTTGTTTGCCATACCATCACCAATTCTGGTTACCTAGTGAAATTTTATCCACAGAAATATTTGACTGTCGCTTTTATAATGTCTAATGCATTGATCGATGCAAATCTTCACTTGAAATAGGTGCTGGCATAATAATTATTGTTCGCACAATGCAGCGATGAAGACATCAAACAAATCTGCGTTCCTGCTAAGACTAGTTAAAAATATCATCTTTATTTAATAGTAAGTTATGTTCCTCCAAAAAGTAATTTAAATCTATGTATGTGAAAAGCCTTTTTTCTGTTTTGATAATTTTATTTTGGAAGTGTATTTGGTGATCTTAATTTATCAGATATTGTTTGGAAATGGTCCAAAAGAAAGGAAGGTATTCCTCAAAGTGAAAATTTCTTTTTTGTAGATATCACGTGTTCAAAATACAGTTGTTCGAAAACTAGCTACGTTAAAAAAACTACGAATTAATTCTAAAATAACAAAAATAGACAATTTGCCATAAGGTATAACTCTGAAGTGAGAAGATTGGGCCAAAAGAAGAACAAAATAGTATGGGATGGGGGGTTTAAATCTCCCTGTTAAGCAGGAGGGGTAATTTTTCAGGAAAGTGAGTAGACATATAAAACCAAAGATTAAAAATCAACTGCAGCATATTCATTATTGTGATATAGCTTTGCTCAAAGCTATAAATCCATTCTTGCAGTAACTTTTTAAAAAAATTTGTTATTGTCCATAGTATCAAAAAAAAAAATTTTTAATCACAAAGTTAAAAACAACAGACAAAATTATTTAAACAAAACATTTGAAAGTTTGTATGTTATTGAGTCATTGCCAATTATTGATTAAACACCAAAAACAAATCTAGAAATATATTTTAGTATTTGAGAAAACTGTAAATTCGTTAGATCCAATTTTTTGTCTAGGTTTTTATGACGTTAGCCTTATAAATAAGATAAGAAGATTTTGGGGGACTTTTGACGTGTTGGTGTTGCTTAGGATGACATCCTGTGTCGATCTCAATCGTAACATTTCATTAATTAATTATTTAAAGGTTCTGGTTATATTTTTGCTGGAATTCTCAGGCTTATACAGATTAAACTCACTTTTCCAAGTTTAAATATCCCGTAGCAAACTGAAAAAATAAATTATAAAAAAATAATAAATTCAAGCACAGCATCTTCGAAGTGATTATGGCTTTTAACTTGAGAATGTTTCAAAATTCTTTGGCACAAACACTTGTCTTGTTCGTACCCCTTCAATAAAAAGTTTGAATGACTTCAGATACAAAAGTACCTAATAACAAAGTGCAAATTAAGTAAGTTCATGGTTGATACATTTTATAGAATTTCTATGGTTGGTACAAATTCATTTTTTTGACAAATTTAAAAAAAAAAAAAAAACTACAGTAATACTGGGTCAATTTCGTAAAAAATTTGGCTTTAATATTTTGTAGCATTTATAGAGAATTTTCTCCTTAAGGTCGTTTTTGTTCTTAATGGTGAATTTGCGGATTCTGCGGTCCAGTTTGTCCCATAAATTCTTTATCGGATTAATATCTGGTGATTGTGGGGGGGGTTTCCAAAACCTTACTGCAATTAAAGAGAAGCCACATTCGGGTTGCATTCGCCTTATGCTTTGGGTCGTTATCCTGATAAAAAGTAAAGTTGTTTTCTAGACCCATTTGTGCAGCACTATCTTTTAAATTCGTCTTCAGAAAATCGATGTAGATCTTGTGATCCATAATTCCTTCAATTATGTGCAGTTTCCCAACTCCAGCTGCTGAAAAAAAACTGCACACCATTACCGACCCACCACCATGTTTAACGGTTCCTCGAGTGTTTTGCGGAAGGTATTCAGTATTCGCCTTACGCCAAACCATTTCTCTGCCATCCGAGCCATGAATATTGAACTTTGAATCATTTGTGAAAATAACCATTTTCCAGAAGTCAAAGTCTTTTGCTTGGTATTCTTTGGCGAATACAAGCCGTTTAAGTCTGATGACATGACTAATGAATGGTTTTTTGCGCGATACTATTCCGATAAAACCATGTTTCCATATACAATTCCGCAACGTTTCAGTGAAAAATTGTTCTTCCAGGGATTGGCGAAGATTCTGTGCCAATTTTGGTGCACTTATTTTTGGACACTTATCCTCTTGTCCTGCGTGTTGAAAATACTTCTTTTCGTATTGTGAGGCAAGCTTTTAATCCTTTTTTCCTTGACAAACCGGTTAACAATAGTTAAAACCGCTGATTTAGCTCGATTAACTAAAGATGAAATCTGTTTATAAGATTAACCTTCTTGGTGGTATTCTACGTTGAGTTCTGGAAGTTCTTTAGAGGTTTCACTTGCTTTTCTTGCCATTGTTGTTAAATTCTGAGACAAATTGTCAAAAACGCTTTTAAAAATTCTAAATAACTTCAGAATACTTTAAATAATAGCACATGAATTGACAAAACACATTTGCTTGAAAATGCAAAGGAAATTAAAGCTGATTGGCAACTTAGAACTAAGCGTACGAATACGAAATTGATCTAGTTTTACAGTAGTTTTTATCATTTTAGCATTTACTTACTTAGTAAATGATTTTTACCAACTAAGAAAACTTGATAAAATATATCAACCAAGAATAAACACTTAACCTTCATTTGGTATTAATGTCCTACATCAAGCCATTTAGGATCAGGAGAACATTCAAAGTTTTAATAGAAGGGGTACGAATATGAAATTGATGCACTGTATTGCATTTCGGATCCTCTCTAATTTAATTTTTTTTTATAACTTTGACTTTTTGGTATATAAATTAACACAAATTTATTGAAAAATTTGTTCTCTATTAGTTTTGTTCATAAAGTTGAAGATAATAAACAAATTACAGATTTAAATAATTAGAAACCTAAAGGTTGATCGGAAAGCTATTAATCAAACACATGTGCTGAGACTTCAACCCACCAAAAGTGACGTTAAATTAACTAAGATCGTTAGTGAAGCCACGCCGCGCCGCCGTATAACTACTACTTCAATAAAAACTGACGGTATGGAAAAAATGTATTCGTTTTCCGATATCACGGCCATATAGGTAGCCGGTGATGGGTTTAAAAATTTGATTGTAGATTAGAATTTTTATTTCTACTGTAAATTGTATAAATATCTTATGCATTAATTTTTTAATTAACGTATGATTTTTTTACGGTATGATAATATTCTTATGTCCGATTTCATAAAAAAACACTAAAAGCACATTTTTTCTAAAAGCTTTTTAAATTTTATCAGGCCTTTAAATTTTTTCAGTTTCACCAAGCTTGAAATGGGAAATTTCGGGTAATTTTGTTAAAATAGAGTTCTCTTCACAACCCTGTAAAAATTGTGTGAGAAAAAATGATAAAGCATTATATGTATGTTGAAATAAATGACAAGAATCGCAAAATACAACAATGTAAACTTCTTCAAAATCAAAAATGGTGTGTCGTTCAAAAATAAAATATGAAAATCTTCTTCAGATGAAGATGACCAATCTAATATTCTAATTAAAAATTAAAATCAAAAAATGATATCATAAGTGCAATGTTGAATTTGTTTACCTATTCATTCTGTATCTCAAAGTATTGAGAACACAAATTTTACAAAACAAAACATCAGCTGTCAATCTGTCATATTAATTTTTAAATGACACTTTTAAAATTTAATGAGCCAAAAATGGGCCTTTAGTTTTAAAAGGTGTTTAAAAGCTTGTTTACTTTAAAAACGCTTAGTGAAACCAAAATATCCCATTTTACAGTTTAAAATCCTGTTAAATGTATAAAAGCTGTGTATGAAATTGGGCATTATTCAAGTATTAAAAAATCGATCAACCGAAAAAAGAACTCATAAATTGATTCAGTAAATAAGCTATCTATGTAGAGAAGTAAGTTTTCCTAGTTTTGAAGCCAATCGTAGAAATCGTAATAAATTCAAACAAGCTAGGTAAACTTGTAACGTTCAAATCCAACGAACTAAATTTTTACAATAGCAGTATTCCCCGCTTAATTACACTGACCATTTTTCCAGACTTTTCGGTCAATTATCCGGGTGGTTCAATTAGCGAAACCCCGCTTAATTGAAATATCTGTTCAATTAAGCGAAACCCGTATAATTGCACGAGTAGGTCAATTAAAAAATAAAATATTCATCCCATAAATTTACTCTATAAACATTTCAGTGTCAACTTAATTTCGGCGTCCGTTAGTTCGCCATAACATGATATGTTATGTCATCACATGCCAAATAAGCATTGAAATCTGCATTGTCCTCAAGAACGTTATCAATGACCGCGAGATCACTTTCCGGCGGTTCTTCTTCTTGGATGAAGCCTGCCTTTAAAAAAAGAACTTGCAAATGTAGGTTTAGTAGTAAAATATTTCCAATATTACCTTTCTAAAACAATTTCTTATACTAGAATGTGTTATAAGCCACAAACAATGTTTGCTTATGTGCATTGCTTGCAAAGATGTGATCGACCTCGAAAATTCTTCGATAGTCTTGCCACGTTCGATGGCTGTAATTTGTTTGCTTATTATATTTTGCTGATAGTAAGCTTTGAAACAATGAATAATGCCTTGGTCAAGGGGCTGAATGATGGACGTTGTATTTGTGGGTACAAACTTCACGTTTATATTTTTTAAATCGTCCAACTTCTTATGACAGTCAGCATTGTCGACAAAAAGAATTATTTGTCTGTTCTGCTTTATCATTTCAATCATTATCAATTTATATAAAATTTGGGCCCATAAATGTTGGGTCACCCATGCCTTTTTGTTGGGGAAATATTGCAAAGGTACAACCTTATTTTTAAAACACCTTGGCGTTTTGGTTTTTCCAATCAGTTAGTTTTTCTGCTGCATATTTTCAAGATCAATTAAGCGAGTAATTCAACTAAGCGGGGTTCAATTAACCGTCTAAAAAGCTTTGCTACTAATACGGGAAATTTTCGAAGCCAATTTTTTCGATGAATTAAGCGGGATGTTCAATTAAGCGAGGTGCAACTAAGCGGGGATTACTGTACTACAAAAGGTTCGAAATATCTCAAAGCTAGCAAACATTTTTGGTCATTCACGTACGAAACACTTCTAAATCTTCGGTTCCAAACCTCATCTTCAATATGAAACTCTATAACTACTCGAATTTGCTGGCAAATCAGATTCCTGTCAATATTATAGCTCTTAAATGAAAAATACAGACAAGTCCAATTAAAGAAAGAAAAAGATAAAGGGTATTGCTTATTTCTGGTCAAGATTTATGTTGGCGGAAAACAGAAATGATCTTACTCCTCCTTACTTCAATTTAAATATCTCAACTTTTCATGAACGGTTATAAAAACCACTCATATTACGAGCTGAACGTTACCTTTGATTTGATACTAAACGTAATGGGCATTCCTTTTATCAAATAAATAAAAGAACACTTAATATGTCTAAATAAAAATCATTACATAATTTTAAAAGTTAACGTTATATTCATCCTGAAACACTGACAAAATGTTTAAACTGTCCTAAACTAAAGTTAGCATATAAAACCTCTAATAAACTGCAAATATTTTGTAATATTGCGTTGTTTTCGTTGAATGCGCTTTTTTACTTAACGATTTTTTGCATACACTAAAATGTATTTTTATAAGGCGAAACTGTATGGCAATAATTAATCATCCTGAGTTATTCCACAACTGAAGAATCGATATTAAGCCTCACTAATATAGGAATAGAATTCACATCCTGCTAAATATGATTTGAACAAAGGAAAACAATGAAACTTAAAGTTCAAGAAAGCCTTCTTAGATTCATAATCCCATAATACGAAAAAGATACACTAAACCTCACCAGCCACACTTAAATATTATATCCGAGTGGAACCAGTGCAATGTTGCTGTGCTTCAGAGTAGCTTCTGCTTAAACATACCCCGTCGCGTCGTCGTTGTTCACGTTTGATCGGTTGCGTAAAACAAAGTTACTTGGGAGTTAATTAATATGTGAGGATGCGGTTCGAATACGCAAAATACCACAGTAAAGGGAAGCAGACGTTGCCGTTGGAAGTTCAGCAGTTCGGTATCGGTGTTGCTTTTAAATTCTTTACACTAAATTTTGTTTCAGGCGCGAAAGTTTAAATATCTTTTATCCGACACCTTGCGTTTGTATAATCAAGACATAAAAAGGAGATAATTTTACAAAAAGAACAAAAAAGGCGAACTTATTTATTGCTGGCGCGGAGCCGCGCGCAATTCATTCAACGACGACGACGACGACATACAGAGTCTGTCGCATAGTTGTTTTGTTTTTTTACTTTCCATGGGATATTTTTAGAATACCTAACGCTGACTCTGACTCTGACTCCCTTTTGTTTATGTGAAACTCAGATTTTTCGAGTGCATTTCAAATTCAGTTCAATTTAAGTTTTAGTTTAAATAGTGTTTTCAATGTGTTCTGTTGGATTTTGTGTTTTGGTGGTTGTGATGCCTTGATTATTGTTTTTCGTGTTTTTTGTATCTTTAAGAAATGTTTGCAATAATTTTATGATATTCAAACAAATACAAAAATAATCTTTATGTTTGCGTACGGGTTGCGGGTTGCGGGTGCGGTGCGGTGCAGTGCGTCCAAAATAAAAATTTGTTTGCAAGTATTAATATGTACATATATTATGGACTGAATGACTATGTGTTTTTGCTAAGGTTTAATACCTTCTAAAGAGCTTCTGTCCGGTAATCGCGGCAATGTGTACACGTAAACATCATTGAAATTAAATTAAATTATTTAAAGAATAATCTATATATGTATCTATTTACATATATAGTACATTCAAGTAAAGCCAAGTTAAAGTGTAGTGTTTTAATTATTTTAATTTTTCTTTTCATCAAACTTCGTAGTTGCAATTCTTGAGTCTTTTGTTTGTTTATTTATTTTAGCGAATGTTGGAACATTAATTTTTAGAAAGAGCTAATCCTTCTTTAGAACATACCTTTCTGATGATTAATCTTTTCTCTCATATTTGTGCTTCTTGATTTATTTGTAAATTAAATGAGTAAACGCACTTCATATTAATATGTACAACAGACTTCGAAGATGTGTTGTACATACCCATGACATCATTGCCCAAAACGAATTTTATTTGTTTTTTTTTCCAGATCATTTTTTAATAAATGAATTATTATTAAATTTGGAAGTAGGAAACATATGGAGAACTTTGCGTTGAATAGTTGTCTAAAACCTTTACTGTTTTTTTTGTATTAAATGTGTACATAGTACCTTTTATACTTATTTACAGCATTTGAACATTCACCCTAATTGAAACCGTGTTCAGGATGTTAACTCTGTATACAGGAAATACAAAAATGTAATACATATATATTAATTGACAAAAACAAACAACTTTTGACACACTCCGCACTAAAATATTAAAGAAAAGGCTGCAAATTCAGAAAGTTACACTAAAATTTGTTTTTTGGAAATGATCCCAGAATTTTTCTGGATAATAACCCATAAACGTTATAAATAAGAATGAAAGACTGAAAACAAAATTGAATTTTAAAAAAATGCATTACGGCGTCTATAAAAATTGAAGAACGTACAGGAATATCCATTTTGCGGTTTCAAAAGTGAACGTTAATAAAACACATAAAAGATTTGTTTTTCATGATATTTCTTTTTTATTATAAAGTTTGAACGTTGACATTATGTGTGAAACACTACATCATTTAAATGAACACCACGCGAGTTGTTGCAATTTTCGACCCCTTTATGACACATAGTGGGCGCTATCTTAGCCATAACAAATTGACAAATGTTGGTTTTGAAATGCTCAAAAAGTATAGGTTTATCTGCACAAAAACGTTCTTTCACGTAGCCTTACACAAAAATCCAGCGGTGTCAAGTCGTATGATCTGGCCAGTTGATATAACCACGACGAGAAATTATATGGCCAAGAAATGTCTCTTGAAATAAAGCCATATTCGCTCGAGTTGTGTGGCATGTGGCACCGTCTTGTTGAAACTACATGTTCTCCAAGTCGTATTCTTCAATAGCAGGCAAAAAAGTCGGTTATTATATGACTAACACTCCGAATTGACAGTGACAGTCGTTCCATCGTCTTTTTCGAAGAAGTAAGATCCAATCACACCTCCGGACCAAAGAGCGCACCAAACAGTGACTTTTTGTGGATGTAATGACCTCCCTTCAACTACTTGAGGATTCTCAAAACCCCAAATAGGACAATTTTCTTTCTTAAAATATCCGCCGAATGAGAAATGTGCTTCGTCGCTAAAGAAAATTGTGTTCGAAAAATCTCCGTCCACCGCCAATTGTTCAAGCACCCATTCAACGTATCTACGACGTTGTGAATTTTCAGCTGGCTTCAGTTGTTGTGTGAGCTGGACTTTATATGGATGTTGGTGTAGATCCAAATGCAAAATACGCCATAATTTGCCGTAAGACAGTCCTAATTCCTTAGAACGACGAGGAATGGACACATTCGGTCAGACTTTCAACTGAAAACAAAATTGGTTTAACAACTTAGTTTGACAGATGTCGAATTCCAGCCCTATACTTTTAAAACCGCAAAATGGATAATCCGTTACAGGGGACCCGTACGGACCCACTATAACCAAGCTACTTGTGCAAATCCAAAATCAATCACGTCGTTTTAGAGTCTATGATGAGGAACATTGATTTTAGATATTGTCCAAAAACAAGATTAACTGTTGATACAATCAGAAATTTTGTTATTAAATTAATTTATAAATGTTTTCGTGCCTTCATTTTGCTAAACTCCTCAATTACATCGTTGATTTCATTTTTGTCTTACGTTTATCTCACTTGATTAAACAGAGAAACTGACAAGACGTTCTTGGGTCATAGTAGGTTGAAAAGACATTAATACTTGGCGTGATGGTTATTAAATTAATTTATAAATGTTTTCGTGCCTTCATTTTGCTAAACTCCTCAATGACATCGTTGATTTCATTTTTGTCTTACGTTTATCTCAATTGATTAAACAGAGAAACTGACAAGACGTTCTTGGGTCATAGTAGGTTGAAAAGACATAAATACTTGGCGTGATGGTTAGGGCGTTGGACTGTCATGCCAGAGGTCTTGGGTTCAAACCCTGCCTGTGTCATCTAAAGCTTTTTTCATGGCTATTGCCTCTTGCGAGGAATTGACAGATCCTCTAAGAGTAATTCTTGTCATGAAAAGTGCTTTCTCAAATTAGCCGTTTGGATTTGGCTTAAAACTGTAGGTCCCATCCATTCCTGGCAACAGTACTCGCACACAGGAATGGTTGAAAGTTGTAAGTCACTAGACCCTAGCTTTAAGTATAAACTTTGTTTGAACGATTTGGAAAATGTTTTATATTTCCTTCATAGCTGTCTCTCGATGGGACAATTCTTGACTAAATCGGTCAAGGCCCTTACACGTTATTGGACGAACTTCATATTGAATTGAAAACCTGGTATTGTTAAGTATATCCTCCTTCCTTTGTGGAATATTTATATCCATATCGTTACATTTATTAGTGCCTACATAAAATCATAGTACACAATATTTTTTTGGGAGTCCCAAATAACTTTGTTTCCTAAATAATGTAGATATACATATGTATTATGACAAGAATTATTTTGTCTGCTAAATTGTATTTTAACATTAGCAAAATAAATAAAATTTACAGTTTAAAATATCTAAGCCTTTAAGAAAATATGACCTTTTCTGCTTATGTGTTCAAGATGTGTTCAAAGCGTCAAAAGTGAAATTTCAAAAATAAGTATGTATTAAGCAAATACATTTGTCTACTTAAATTAAATAATAACAAATAAAATAAATACTCATTTAAAAATAATTTGTTCTATACACGAATATGATTACTTATGTATATAGGCAGTTCGCCGCCAATTCAACACTGCCAGTGAGTTTTATGACTTCGTCTGTCATTGATCGCGTTAGTGATTCTATGGGGCCAATCTTTTTTCGCAGTCGTATTGTGGCGAGAGTCCTTAGGGATCTAAACATATATAAAACTGGTGATCTCATGGTTCATCTCACCGAACAGTGGAGCAAATTTTTACATTGTTTTTGAAAAAGTAAGACTATTGCACTTGATATTTCAAAAGAATTTGAAAGGGTTTGGCATCAGGCTCTCTTATCGAAAATGCGTGCTTTCGGTTTTCATGAATCCCTTCTTCATTGGATTAGTAATTACCTTTCGGATCGCTCAATACAAGTTCTATTGGATGGGTTCAAGTTTGAAAACCACAAAATAAATGCTGGTGTGCCCCAGGGCTCTGTTCTATCTCCAACACTTTCTCATTTTTATTAATGATCTCCTGCCTGCAACTTCTAACCCAATAGATTGTTTCGCTGACGATAGTACTCTTAGCTTTTTATATTCGTTTTCAGAACCACATCCCTCTGCTTCGGATGTGGAACTGCAACGACAAAATATGATAAGCTCATTAAATTCCGACCTAAACAGCATTGTACAATGGGGATTAAAAAATCGCGTGGAATTTAATGCTTCAAAAACCCAATGCTGTCTTGTATCGTTAAAGCGAGATATACCCCTTTGCCATTATCCATGAATGGCACTTGCATCGAAGAGACTGAACATCTCGATATTCTCGGTATGTGCATCACTAACCACCTCTTGTGGAACGATCACATAAGCGATGTCGCCAAAAATGACGCAAGATGTTTGGGTTTTTTAAGGCGATGCAAGAAGTTTTTCTCCCCCTCTGATCTAGCTGTTATCCACAAGACTTATATACGTCCAAACTTGAGTATAACTCCCATCTCTGGGTAGGTGCTCCTGCAACTTATTTAAGCCTCTTTGACAGTATTGAACGTAGGGCATTTAGATTGATTGGTGATAATACCATCATAGGACTATTTAAGTCGCTTGAACATCGTCGTAAAGTTTCTTGTCTCACCCATTTTTACCATTATTTAAACGATTTATGCTGTAGAGAAGTAGCCAGCTGCATTCATCTACTTAAGCAGTTCAACCACAAAACTCGTGCTTCTAGGAATGCTTATCAATATACCCTCGAGCCCAACTTCGGTCGTACTGTCAAGTACAGTGCTTTGTTCTTCAGCCGTACTACGCGAATGTGGAATGCCTTACCACACTGTCTTTCCCAGTCATTATAATATTCATGAATTCAAAACCAATGTGCACCGACACCTCCTTTCAACCCCTCTCTCCCTTTCCTAGTGCTCACACTGTGTCTTTACATAATAAGGGTAGTAATATCCCCTTGAGTGTGTGTGAAAAAAAAACAAGGTTGCCAAAAAATACGCTATAGCTAAATAGTTTTAAAATAAAAGGTGTAAACCTTTTATTAAAGACCACAGTTGTACCCAGCCATACCTTTTTTAAAGGAACAAACTATGACACCCTCTTACTTTAAAACCAACTATGCCAGAAACTAAACTTAGATTAATGATTACTTTTCGTTATTAATTTCAACTTTTTAATTACAAATAACTACTCGTAGTTATTGGCATATGTTTTATGTTGTAAATAGGTCAAGATTTTGAGAAATTCCTTTGACACGTTATGGATGTAATACACACATAAAATAATACCACACATGTATTCTAGAAGAATAAGAACATAAGCGCGTAAAATCTGAAAAAAAATAAACTTAGATCGCTGGAATACTTTAGCTTCATTAAAAAATAAAAACTCGTTTTTTTAACGTTTGGCATTTCAAAGAATGAATACCTTTCATTCAAACAGAAGGTAAACAAACCATTTACATTATCATACAAACCGAAGACGCATTCCAGCATATCGCCCTCATCCGGCAATAAATGCTGTGAACATGTGTTGTGCATTCAACTTTACCTTCTGGTCTTGCCATTGCTATTAATGCTATAAAATTGTTGTCAAATGTAAATATACCTATGCGCTTCATTATTCCTTTTATTCTAGACAATGGTTTAGGAATTATACGGTTGAGTTGTGCCACAAATAAATCAAGTATTCCCTTACTCATATTGATGAGTTTATAATATGTGTTTTTTTTTTTTTCAAATTCATTTTTATTAATTCAATCTTAAATCTATCTTAAAGGTAGACAAAAATTCATAAAACTAGCCTAATTAACCATAACTTAAGTTCTGGTCCCATACTGGTCCCATACGGACACTCTAAGTTAAACAATAATACTTAATGCTAATGGCTTTCGGCCCTAAAATCTATTTAACTTTAATTCCATTTTATTTATTTTTTTATTCATTAGAAAATTTCAAAAAAACAAATATCAATATCCTTTTTTATTTTTACTTAAAAACTACTTAAAATAAGGTCCTTAATATAAAACTTAAAGCTAACTAAAACTACCTATTCTAATTTTTATAATATGTGTATTCTAATGTATGTAGGTAGGTACATTTAAAATTATTTGCAATGCGGCAAAATTTTAAATACTTATGTACAATACCGACTATTAAAAAAATTTGTTGGTCGAAAATCTAAAATTCGAATCAACTCAAAAACCATCCGATAGATTTATATTAAATTTTCTCTAAAAATGTTTTTTCTTAACTTAGCTTCTTTCAATAAAAAAAATGTATTGCTCCAGAAGGGTACCCCCAACGCAACCGTTATTTTATTTTAAAATGTTCTCAACCGTGAACCGATTTCAATAATTTTTCTTCTTCGTTTTAATTTTTGAAGACAAACTTATTTTGAAGGTATATTTTTAGATCTTAAATTTGAGTATTATTTTTAAACACTCTTTAGATACAAAAGCAGGTTCGTGAGACTCAGTCGTACATTTTATTTTCTCCGTTTTCTCTTTTTGACGCTTTTTATGTCTTTCGAATTGTGTTGTGTTGTATCCTTTCGTAGTGGCTGTTTGTCCTGCAGTGCGTCAGAACTTGTTACAATTTGTTCGTGGGCCCGTTGTTTTGTTTTGTTAGTCAACGTTTTTGTAAGACTTTTTTGGGTATTAGAGATGGTAATTTGCTTTTAAGGG
The DNA here is from genome assembly GCA_951509635.1 of Eupeodes luniger. NCBI lineage: Eukaryota > Metazoa > Arthropoda > Insecta > Diptera > Syrphidae > Eupeodes > Eupeodes luniger. The sequence continues at coordinate 170,099,249 of OX608073.1, forward strand.
TTATTCGCTTTCCTTGGCTAAGTTATTCCTGTCGCTGATCGGAGACAGCCTGGTTCTTTTGCCTTGCTTTTTTGCAAGTGGGGGACTGGAAGGTAGTCTCTTTTGCTGAGATTTGTGCTGATGTTATTTCACCTACATCATTATTTGTCTGACACGCAACATCGTGTAATCTGTGGTGCTTCAGTCCTGTTTGAACTAGGGCCTCATCAAACAAACTTCTCCATCTAGCTCGGTCCCTAGATAGTTGTCTCCAGTTGCGCACTCCAAGTTGGTTGAGCTCGATTTCCACTTGTGTGTGTGATCCGCGGTCTTCCTCTAATGCGCTGTCCTGTGGGCGTGAATTGGAAGACTTCCCGGGCCAGAACACTGGTTTCCATGCGCTTTACGTGAACCAGCCATCTCAGTCGTTGGACTGTTATAGTTTTGACTAAGCCTAAGTCACTATACAGCTCGTGGTTCCATCTTTTTTCCTTCACTCACCTGCAATGCATACGGAACTGTAGATCACGCGAAGAACTTTTCTCTCGAAACGACCTAAGGTGCTTTCATCTGCTTTTGTCATAGGCCATGCTTCAGCACCATTTAGCAGGACAGCGATAATAAGGGTCTTATATAGCGGAAAATTGGTTGCTCGAGAGAGGGATTTACTACTCAATTGCTTTCATAGTCCAAAGAAACAGTGGCTAGCAAGAGTAATTTTTCGTTTGATCTCAGCGCTGGGTGTTATTTTCTGCGTTCATATAGCGGAACCTAGGTTCTTAACTACCTGAAAGTTACGTCTTTTCTTTTTGACATCGAAAGGTTCTGTTAAGTAATTTCCAACCTTTATGGAGCAGTGTGAATACTTCATGGTCGACGACCATTGGTCGTCCTGACGATTTTGGTAGGGATGCCAAATGAATGAGGTTCGATTCGTCGGGCATATTTTCTTCCGGCCATATTTTACAGATAAGTTGGTTCTCCTAACCAAATTATCTCCAGCTGCTTTAAAAAGCTCGTCACTCAAGCCATCTGCTCCAGCGGCCTTATTAGACTTGAGCTTAGATGTGGCAATCTTCACTTCGTCTAAGTCGAAAATACGGGATTGTTGGCTTTGTCGTCTAAATTGAATGGATCATCTTGCCTGACAGCGAAATTCGGTTCGTCCTCGCCGTTGTGGTCCTCGCAGAAGTGGTCCTTCTATATCCTCATTATTGGCTGCCGTTCTACTATGATGTTTCCACTTTCGCCTTTTAAGCCTTCGGTTCGAGATTTACGCACTTTAATTTCAATTTCAGTACATACAAATTTAACAGGGCACACATCAAAAACATGCAAACACCCCCTCCAATTCACTTGATATGCTTAGTTCACCCAGAATTAAAAATCCAAGTTCTATTATTTGCTTAGCTTATGTTTAAATACGTCCATGCACTGAATTCTACTTATGTGAACTCGCACATAAATTCAAAATCGTATACGTTCGATTAAGTAAAATATGTAGAATTGAGTTGGTGCCGATGGATTATTTTTAGTACAAAATGAAAGTAGGTAATTTTTTGTGTTTATCTTATAAAAGAATAAATATGAAATATGAATATGAAGTATCGTATTGTAACTGCATTTAAAAAATATGAAATCTTAACTTTTTAAAATTCTAGTATTGTAAACAAAAGTACCTTAAACATTACCTTTAAATCAATAATTAAAACAATTTAAAAATTTCGTTAAAAATTTGTTTACAAGTATCAATTTTTGTAATATGTATAAACATAAGATTAAATGTAAGGTTCAAAATACTATTAACGTACATACATATCTTAAATAAAAACTTAAAAAAACGTGTATGATTTTGGTATCTATGTATGTAATCTTTACCTTAATTGCGTTTTAAAAAACATTTGTTTTTATCTATGCCAGCATGTTGTAGCACTGACCTATGATTGGCTTTGTAAACATTGTTGTATTCATATTTTTAAACGCTTAATTTGTTTTCTGTACAAAGTTCATCAACCAAAATCAGCGATAAAATAACCTTCACCGACAACCTTGAAAATCTGTTGGTTATTAATTCAGAAGCAGCTGTCTTTTTGATTACGTATAATGTAAGTGTTTATAAATAAAAACAAAAAGAAGCAATGAAGACTTTTAAAGTTTCTTAATCAAAACGCATTGCGTAAGCAATATATGAAATTCACGCAGGGCTTAAGTTCAAAATTGCCAAAATTTTAATATCTTATAATAAACTACCTAAAGATTAAACGAACATTCTATAATATTTGGTGTTAAGCAGAACTGATTTGAATATTATTCCCCGCAACTTTCAAAAAATAATAATATAATAATACAATGCTATTTAACCGAGCTTTCTTGTTTTAAACCGCTTTTCTAACTAAACCCAATGGAATTTTGCTGCTTCGTCTAACCGAAACTCAGTTTTTTAAGTTATTTTCTTCTCCTCAAAAGTTGTTACTATTGTTGTGTTAAAATTTAAATAACATACAATTGTTGAGTTTAAAACAAAAGAGAAAATATTTTGAATTTTATTATTCGTTATTCAATTTTGCATAAGAATCTCAACACACTTCAAAATTGAAATACCCAGCTTCATTTAATCTACTTTTAAGATTAAGTAAATACAAATTGTTTTTAATTATTTTTTGTTTTTTAATTTGGATAAAGGGAAATGGCAATTTTTAGGCCAAGTGCGTGCACTCATGAGATTTGTTTCAAATAAAACCTGATGATTTGCTTAGTATTTAGGTTGTACTGTACGCCCGTATCAATCGTTAGATTAACTTCTTTTTCCTACAGAATATATTTAAGTGTGACTCATAGCACAATTAAGCATTTTTGGAATATGTTTTTTGTGAAAACGAGCAAGGAGTGGCCGTTACAGTCATGTTGAACGAATTTTTGTTCATAAAAATTGAAGAGGAGGATATTGGCAACATTTAGTTTCAACAGGACGGCGGCGGCGGTACGTGCAACACAGCCGAAGCTACACTCGACGTTTTGCGCCCTGTTTAAAAAAAAAAAAGTTATTTGGCGGACCCTATATAAAATATAGTGATACTATCTATAAGATATTTTTGTGATCTTTCATTTGGTACCAATATTAATATTTTACTACATTTAAATGTATCTTTAAGTCGAAAGTTATAAGCTGATATGGCAAAAAACAACAATTTTCTTGATTTGTAATATTCGTAATTCAGGCTCAAATATCTCGAAACCTCCCTAACTGATTTTGAAAATATTGATAAAGCATATGAAGCAAAATTTTAGGTTTAATTTGATATCCATCTCATGGATGTACGCACACATGTATGGAAAGTGGCCATACTCCTTTGATTTGTATTATTTTTACACAGTAGAAAATTAACAATTTAATGCAGAAAACCGGATTTTCTCTTATGTATTTTAAACCTAATAAGCTTTAAAAAGCCATCCTTATTTTCAAAATAAAAAATTATATAATGTTTTCGACGGTTTTTCTCTCAATCTATCAACTGTAGACAAAAAACTATTTGAATCTTATTTTGTATAGATTGACATAACATACAATGTGTACGTATATCTATTATAAAAAACCTATAGTTTTCGAGTAATTTGCAAACCAATTTGACCACCTTTCACTCCTCCCCTAAATTGTTGTTTGTTCTGGTCAAATTTAAAACAACTTTTAAGGAAGCGTTAAGGACGGAATTTTTCCGAAGTGAAGAATTTAAAGAGTTCTATTTTGTTTTTTTTTTTTACTATTGCTTAGTGAATAGGTACGTAAATATTGTTCAAAATATCCATCTCTTAATCAGTAATGTGTTTTTTAGACTAGAGAATAAAATGCAATGTTAAAATAAGACTAATTTAAATAAAAAAAAGCGTTTACCAAAGAATATGTTAATGCATAAGAATATAGTTGTACTTAAAACAATAACATTACAAGAGCTGTAAGTGTCGTTCTATTAGTTCTAAATTATTAAAAACTCGTGTCTCGGGAAATCATAAAAAAAATAAAACATGAGAATCTTTTCGTCCGTGGATAAACCTGAAGGAAGTCCATTTCACATCTTATCTTCATTCTCAAAGAAACTAAGCAACTCTAAAGAAAATACAGCTCCTGATATCTTAAGTATGACAGATTCATCGCTAAGTTCCGGAACGCTTTCAGGAATTGATTTCTTGGATGCATCATCTGATAAAAATTGTATTGATAAAATAAAAACCAGAAGTGCTTCAGCTGCCTCAATCTCACTAAGTAATCAGGATCATTTGGAAGATGAACCTTCAAACGCGAAGTTATCTTTATTATTACGCATCAGTCAACGAAATTCATCGAATAGAAGTAGTAGAAGTGTCAATGCTTCCACAAGCGATTGTGAATCTCAAAACAATGAATCTTTATCAGATGAACAATTCTATGCTGAATGTAGTAATATAACTTTAGTAGATGATAACTATTCAAATTGTGATCCGAAAAATGAAGCCGAGCTAATGTTTTATCAAGTGGTTGAAATGCTGCGATGCGAAAAAGAGGTTTGTTTTTCATTTTACTTTAAGACATATTTATTTTTGTTAAAAAAAAAAGGGTATAAGTTACTCAGAGTTCAAATAGCAAGCATTTGAGTTCATGTTTAAAAGTAGCCTTTCCCTTTGAAACATATTTGTTACAAAACTTGTGGTTCTTTTAAATATTCATATGTATGTACATATGTCTTTTATAAGCAGTGCATTAACTCATAGATTTTTTGAAATTCAATATACTCATATGTCCTAGAAAACTTGTAGCGCTTCTTTTCTTGAAGGCTTTATCTATAGTTCTCTTTGTTACCTGACTTACGTGAATTAAAAGAATGTAAGTTCGAGCAAAAATAATATTTTGAATCACATTCCCATTATTTTCTTGGAAATCATGATCGGGTAAAATAAAAGATTAAAATAAAAAGTGTAATGTCTCTCTTTCATCATAAAGCATATTTGATTTTCGATTTTCTGAAATTGAAAAAAAAATCTTGTTAAAAAGCTGGTTGGGTTTTGGTCTCTTCAAAATCTCAAAGGTCTCGTGTTTTTAATCGGGAATAATTTAATTCATAGACTCGGGTTTTGGTGTGTCGAGTAATAATTTTATTTTATAAAAGGTGTTTATAATTTTTCTCAGGTTTCGTTTTATTTTTCCGGCTTAACAATTATAACACAATAAAAATTTATTTCAATTCGTTGTATTTTTTTTCAACACTTATACATATGTATGTAATAATTTGAAATAATAAATATTGTGACAGAGTTTAAAAATCTCTAGGTAAAACCACTGTAAATCAAAAATTATGCATCACGGGGTGTAAATAGTGAGGTATGACAAATATGGCTACTTTTCGTACAAATCTGGCTCAGTGTAAACACCTATGGTATATGTAATGATTAATGAATAAAAAAGCTGATATTTATTTTCTAAATGTTTAGAACCAATAGGCGACTTTGGAATATATAACGTAAGACTATCAATAAAAATGTTGTCATAATGACAAAAGCAATTATAATACCTTGTTGGCGAAAAAAAAATACAAATTTCCCTTTGTAAATAACAACTTAAAAAATTGAATCAACACCGTTTGGTGAAACAACATTAATACAAAAATTCATAAACTTATTTAAAACCGCTTGTAGTAAGAAATTTGTAAGTTGGTGAAATAGGCAATAATTTCTGGGGTTCCTTTTTGGGTGTGAAACAATTGAAAATTTCAATAATTCGCCCAAGCAGGGGCCTGCATCATTTTTGATCTGCAATAGTTATATTTAAAGATCTAGAAATCAGGGCAGAACGTTATATTATAACATACAATCGTCAGAAAGCAACCCATACAAACTCACACATTCTAGAGACCTTGAAACGTAGAGATCTGTCGAAAATCAAAATTCGCCAAATCAGACTGATTTACTTACTCTCAATTTATAATTTTTTGAAATCAATTTAAAGAGTTAAATCTGTATTTTACTTATTATTTCTAGAAAATGCGTCAATTCCAAAAAATACTTGAAAATCTATGCTCACGCGTTGCGTCTGCTGAAACGACAAAATCTACCTGGGGACCACCAAATAGTTCACAAGATGCTATGGAGCAAATGCAACATTTGCAGCGACTTCGTGATAAAATGACGACTGCAGGAGCCTTATTAGACGACTGTAATGAGCAACAATCATTCTTTACAGCAAATCAAGTGCTTGTACCTCCCCCTTGTCTTTCGAAATTAGAGGATTTGAATACAAGGTAACGATGATATTTTTTTTTAAATCTAAATTACAGATCTGTTTAAATATTAACTTTTGAATGCAAATAGAATGAAACTCTTGCAAATTGCAATGGATGAAAGGCAAAAACTCTTAGTAGCATCAGGAGCAAATATATCACTCGAACACTGCGATGATGGAAGAAATACATCGAACAGTGGCACAATTGGACCCTTACCGAATCTTAGACAAAGCGTAAAACCTCCTTGGGAACGTGCAACGACAGCTGCCAGTGTGCCTTATTATATTGAGTGAGTTTAATAAACTTATAAAAAAGGAATCACAAACTACTTATTAAAATTCATAGCCACGAACGAGAAACGACCCATTGGGACCATCCCGAAATGATCGAACTCATGAAGTCATTAGCTGAATTGAACGAAGTACGCTTTTCAGCTTACCGAACCGCAATGAAGCTTCGATCTGTGCAAAAGCGATTGGGTATGAAATATTTAAAAGTGTGTATTATAAATTAATTATTATTTGTGTATAATTTTGGTATAAAGCATTGGACCGTATTCCGATGGCAATAGCAATAGAATCCTTCGACCGACATGGATTACGTGCTCAAAATGATAAGTTAATCGATATCCCCGATATGACGACTGTTTTACATTCTTTATATGTTATAATCGATAAAATAGATCTAACATTGCTGCTGGATTTAGCAATTAATTGGATTTTGAATGTTTATGATTCCCAAAGAACAGGACAAATACGGGTTTTAAGTTTCAAGGTAAGTTTATTTTTGAAATAAGAAGCTGCCATTGAAACGAATATTTATTTATATATATATAATATAGTCAATTGCTTTCGTAAACAAATATAAGTGAAAAAAAAATAATTTGTATATAAGGTTAGATTTATAGTTAGTTAAACAAATTGCCATGTTAACCAAGTCGGTGTATTTTTGTATTTGCTCAAAATTTTTTAAATTATCTAATAATCTTAAATCTCCTTAAATCTCATAGTAAAAGTAGTTATTTATCTGAACCACGTTTTATTTAGTGAATTTAATCTCTAAAATTGAATGAAAGAGGTTCGATTTCTTCCAAAATGTTTTTTTTAGATAAATGTGTTACAGCATAATGGACAATAGATTTTATGTACTTGGACATCATAGAATGATGTGGTAACCATGTATGCAACAATCTTTTAGATAGTAATTTTCTTAAAAATAAATATATGTATATTTAATTGCAATGAAACAAACAAGGTCACAAAAGTTGTTGCAATATTAAAGTTAAAAATTCCTATAACTTTGTTTAATTTGCGTTATTATTTTTAGGTTGGATTAATTCTACTGTGTAGGGGACACCTTGAAGAAAAATACCGGTATTTGTTTCGTTTGATTGCTGACCTTGATCGTAAAGTAGATCAAAGAAAACTTGGACTTCTTCTTCATGACTGCATTCAAGTATTTTTTGTTTTATTAGTAGTTTAGTAAAAACTTATTAAAACATTTTATTTTATTATCAAGGTGCCAAGGCAATTAGGTGAAGTTGCAGCTTTTGGAGGATCAAATATAGAGCCTTCAGTTAGATCATGTTTAGAAAGAGCCGGAATATCACCAGATTGTATGTAAACAATAAAATTTCCATTTTTGGTACTTATTATATTATATTTATGTGTTATATTCAAAAATAAGCTCAAGACAGCAATCAAGAATTATCAATTGAGGCGCAACATTTCCTTGGTTGGCTACAACATGAACCGCAAAGTTTAGTTTGGCTTCCCGTCTTACATAGATTAGCTGCAGCCGAATCAGCTAAACACCAGGTTTGTAACGTACTATAGTTGTTTTAAATATTATATTAATTAATTCTGTTTTTTTTTCAGGCAAAGTGCAATATTTGTAAGGAATATCCAATTATTGGCTTCCGTTATCGTTGTTTAAAATGTTTTAACTTTGACATGTGCCAAAAATGTTTCTTCTTTGGCCGAAACGCCAAAAACCATAAGCTAAGTCATCCAATGCACGAATACTGCACAACGGTATGTAAAACTAAGGATAGTAATTTTCCTGTTATACAAATAATTTTACTTTCAAATAATATAATAACAATTCATGTTTGTATTTTGTTGTAGACCACATCAACAGAGGATGTAAGGGATTTCACAAGAGCACTGAAAAATAAGTTCAAAAGCCGAAAATACTTTAAGAAGCATCCCCGAGTTGGTTATCTTCCAGTTCAGAGTGTTCTAGAAGGTGATGCGTTAGAAAGCCCAACTCCTAGCCCACAACACACAACTCATACACTTCAAAACGATATGCATTCAAGACTGGAAATGTATGCTTCTCGACTGGCGCAAGTAGAATATGGAACTGGTCCAAATTCAACTCCTGACAGTGACGATGAGCATCAATTGATCGCACAGTATTGTCAAGCCTTGCCCCCGAATGGTAGTGGGCCGAAATCACCTGTGCAGGTAATGGCAGCTATGGATGCAGAACAGAGGGAGGAATTAGAAGCTATTATTCGAGATCTCGAAGAAGAAAATGCAAATCTTCAATCAGAATACCAACAGCTTTCTACAAAGCAAACACAAAGTCTTACAACTCCAGACGAAGGAACTAATCATTCTCCCTTGGGTGGACTATCCCTTGGTAGTGATGCTGATCAGGGACAGGTAAAACGAACCCGTATTAACAGTTGGGAGTTGTCAATTCAATTTTAAATTTTGTACAAAGGATATGATGGCAGAAGCAAAGTTGTTACGGCAACATAAGGGCCGACTAGAAGCTCGTATGCAAATATTGGAGGACCACAACAGGCAGCTAGAAGCTCAATTGCAAAGGCTGAGGCAATTGCTGGATGAACCAAGCAAAGCCAGTAATGCAAAACCATCTACATTACAAACAAGATCTGTAACTGCTTCACAACTTAATACTGACTCACCAGCAAAAATGCAGCAAAACGGTTACTATGAACAGAACTCAAGTGAGTAAATCAAAATCTATAAATAAATTTTGTCTCAAATACTAACAATATTAACATTCAATTGCTTTAATTGCTACTTATCAAAAGATGGGATCGGTGGATTGCCGATGTCTAATCTTAAAATTGGTGAAAATAAACAAGCCCCAAGCGGTGGTGGCAACATCCATCTGCGTAACAGTGCTGATAGTGGTCAAGTTTTAATAGGAGAAGATGGTAGGCCACCACCACCACCTCATTCGAGTTTATTACATATGCCTGGTAAAAATGTGCACAATGTACCTATTTTCGTAACTTGATTCAACGTTCATGCATTTTTTCGTAACTTTAATGTATCTTAATTTTTTGAATTACATTCTTTACCCTTTTTAATTCTTATCAGTTTTTTTCTTATATTTAAACGTAGGTACAAATTATATTAATGATTTCATTTTTCTATTTATAATGCTGCATTTTGGATTTAAAAGATCATTCTTAAAAATGTACAAAGAATAGGTAATGTTAAACATCAATATTTGCTTCAGATCATATATATTAAACATTTGATTTAAATCGCTTAGAGGCTAAACATTTATCTCTTAAAACAATTTATTTAATAGAATTCAAGTACAATATGAATTTTCTTCATCAACTGAAATCTTAAAATCTCAAATGCAGGCAATTGGGCCAAATTTTGGTTAGGGAATACTATTCGACAGATATTCTATAACCTTTCATTTAAATTATAATCCAGAAATAAAACACATTTAATCAATTTTCTTCACTTATCAAAGACTTAACATTTAAAATGGAAGCAACCCATGGTTATTTCAAGTTTTGGTTATGTAACCCTGTATTGTTCGAAATAGAATTAAATAAATCTTTTATTTTACACCAAAATCTAATAATTAAAAGATGAAGGTATATTTACTCCGCAGACCCACTAAGTAGTCAACCCTAGTTTTTGTGCATCATTATGGTCTTTCAATACGTACCAGATTTTTGTAAAAACTAAGCGTTTGTTTAAATAACTAGAAATCAATTATTTATGTGGAAGAAAATTTAAAAGAGGTCAGTTACAATAGAATATTAAAAAATGGTGATGTATTTTAATTTCCATATATTGAAATTGCATTCGTAACTTCAAGTTCTTAAATATTGCCAATTGCTAATATTTTAAATTAGATATGTACGTACAAGTATATTTTATTAAGATTATTGTATATATTCTAAAATCTTAACAAAATTCAATTTATTTTTTAGAAGAAATTGGAAGAGCTGTCGAGGAACTTGTAACTGTTATCACCGAACGTGAAGTTGAACATTCCCTAGCAGAAAAGATGACTTAATATTTAAAACAATGTAAAAAAGCTTTAAAAGCAAACGATCAAAGTGCTTTAGCTTGAAATAAACACACTTTAAAGATGATCAGATGAAAATCAAATAAAGTTGTGAAATATAATGTAATTGTATTTTTAAATGACTGTATTGATTATTCTGTTTATTTTTTAACATGTTTATAGCAAATATTGAAACAATGTTAGCGTAGTTAGTTAAGAATCAAACAACCATTTTTGTTTATCATTTTGTTATTTTATTAAATATATACAATTTTTCTACATTTATTTTCTAGAAAATAATGGACCACCTGCGTACCTTTGAGTTTTTACATCTAATCAAGAAGATAAACGCTTTTGCTTAAGACATTTTCTGCACAACTTTCATAAAATATATTTCGATTGTAGAATGAACTTGGTCAAATGAAATAATGAAGTTTACTACTTGGAATAAGTGGTTATCTATTCTTTAGTAAACTTTAGTTATATGTATTTTGCAACAAAATCGTTCTCACAAATTAAGTTCATATAAATAAAGCCGTTGCATGTATGTTAAAGAATTAATCTTGTCAAAAAAATTATTACAATAACGATAGCAATTGTCAAAAACAAATTTTTCAAATAAGATAAATCAGCATTGTGCACATTCTGATACAACCTATTTTGTGTGATTTTTGTTTCGAAAATTGTAGGTGAATGAGTGTCGCTAGGATGTATATTTGCATTCCATCAGATAATTTAACCAAAACCAAAAAAAATCTCTAAAATTCTTACCTACATAATTATAAAATAAAATATTTCCAACTCTACTTTTTTGATTTTCCTATTTTTGAAAAGTTGTTTCACGGTTTCCGATTTATGGCTTATGTTTCTTCTTAAAAAACAAATGTTCAAAAATGGCAGTATTAGACAAATAATTGTCAGAAATAAACATTTTGAAAATTATTACAGATTGTTCTAGTTGCTCCGAACATTGTGTTTTATGATGAAAATTTGAAAGGAGCTTAACTTCTCATGTTCCACAGTTTTAATTTTTAAACTGCTTTCCAGATTCTAGAAAGTCTTTGAACTATTGTTCCAAACACATATAAAGTCTTGAAAATTAGAGAAAATAGCATTCTCGATTTTTTTTTTTCAAAAACTAAAATTCAATTTTATAAATACTTAAAAAACTTTGACTCGGGGGTTCTGCTCGCCCAATTTTTTGGAAATAAAAAATAAAAAACTAACACCAATGTGAAACACAAACAACCTGGGATAACTTTCAAAAATATTAAAATCCAAAAAGGGGGTTTAATTTACAAACTATTTGCATTTAATACAATTATGATTTTTTTCCCCGGTTTAATTCAAATGCACTGATCAATGTTTTCATAAATATGCATATCCCTGAAAAGTCTCCCTATCGAATTTTAACGAATTTACCAAAAACAAAAATTAGAAAAAATATAATTAGATTACTGTTATTTGTTTTTGTTCATACTATTTAATATGCAGTTCTAGTATGACATGTACGGGTGAAATGATTCCATATTGTTTTTGGAACTCTTTAAGTAAATTTAAATGACATTTTATAGTGAACCGACGCCAATGGGAACTGAGTTCTTTGATAGCCTAGTTAGTTTGACAATTAAGAGACAAAATGTACACCTTGGAGTTGCTCTTGTTACATTGTTACTATTACATACTTGCAATCGCCTAATTGTAAAGTTATTTTTGTCAATAATTTTCCAAAATACCATCTAATTTTGTAGTGGATAATGTAAATGTCAAAATGGCTCATGCTTTTAGTATTACTATTTTTAAATTGTTTGAGTTTTCTTTTGCTCCTGCTGCTTGTGGATATCTTTTTTTTGCCTCGCGTTTTATATTTCGGGACAGATTACACAAGGATATTGCAGTACAAATTTATAAAATTCAAAGCGCATGGTTAAATCGGATATGATTTTTCCTATTTTCTAGATGGGATGGAGTCACATTACTAAGAAGCCATCCTATAATAAACAACGAATGTTTGATTCCCACTTATTTCTTAAAGTCTCTTATTGAATACTACGTTTATACTTACAGCAAAGTACAATGGGATACTGCATGTTAAGACCGAAAAATCCTGAAAGACATTTTTTGAATGTTTCCACTCGAAAGACCATTTTAGTAATTCAAATTATCAGCCATACTAATACCATCGAAAATTTATTACTAAAGAAATGTACATTGCAATTAACAAAGTTACTAAAGTTAAATTAAAAACAAAACTGATTAACATTTTCACACCAAGCTAATATGCTTAATACATCATTTTAGAATTTTACATATCGCTATAATTAGTGTTATATTTAAAAGCTTCGGATATTATCCATATCATACATAATATACATACATACGTAGATAGTTCGTTGGTATATTTTTTAAACAATAAGACATTTCTTGTGGCAGAATAAACGATTAACAACCCTAACCAAAAAAAATATGTCTGTGTTCACATTAGACTGTTAACTAAATTTTTGTATTTTTTTTTAAACAGCCCCAAGTTCTGTTTTGTTATTTAACACGTTTGTACAAATTTATGGTTCTAAAAAAAAAATAATTTTACATTAAAAATGTTTTAAATATTATTTATTTTTACGTTTTTGTTAGTCTTATAAAAAACAAATAACAAGAGGACTCTAAGTAGGAAACCACTTTAGTGCCCTGTGCTCTTCCGCTTAGAGCCGGCTGAACATTTTTGGAGTGGAGTGTTAAATCAAATTCATTCACACTTATTTTTAGATAAACGCAACTTTGTATCAAATCTTACCGTATATAAAAACTATGAACATAATCTTATGTCAAAAAATTTCGTTTAAGATGTTTAAATTCTCCAGACAGCCGTCAAAATCCGCGCAAAATTATCTTTTCGGGTCAAAATAATAACAACACGATTGTGCATACAAAAATTATATTTTCTCATTACAAAATGTGTGTTCAGGACGTTCTACAGACTCATTTGAACTTTTTTCGAATGCAGTTTTTAAACTTTAATAACTTTTTCTTTCTGTGAAGTATATCTAAAACAATGATGCAAAAAAATATCAGAAAAAATCACCTGATTACCTTTTGGTTTCAGACTTCTTGTACCCAGGCAACCATCATTTACATTTCCCGGAGTTTTATCCACTTTTAAAAAAGACTTGTTTCCTTTGAAATACAAACATTATCTAGGTCACACTATTCTGAAACTCTTCTTTATAAGTCATTATAGGAACATTAAACATCCTTTAACTTCATGATTTCAAAAATCTAAGCCTTGTTCAGATAACTTAAGTTTTATATATCATCGAATTAAAAATAAAATATTTTCTAATCGTTGTATTGTTTTAAAGTATTATAATTATCGAATATAAAAGCAAAAACTGTTCAAACAAATAACGTCGAAATATATTGACGATACCCTTAAACAAAACGTAAGATTTGTAATTAGGTTGCGTATATCTAATTTAATTTCATTGATTTCAATTTGTTAAATGCTAACGTGAACAATACTTCTTTATAAATGCTTAAAAACTAGTTGACATCTAATTTTAATATAAATTCTTATAAAATAATGTTTTGAATTTGAAATGTTTAAACATACATACACATGCATTTGAGGAAATTTTGGTTATAAATCCACTTCAAAAATTTGGTTACTCTCGCATTGTTTTGCTGTTGAAAAAGTTTTTTCTTAGATTTGAAATTTAATTTTGATTTTAAGAGTAATTCACAACTTTAATTATTAAATTATGGTAGTTCCTTGTTTCGGTAACTTTTTTGTTTCTTGCGACAAATAGAATAATTCTAAGAATAGAAAATAACTATTATGCCTATTCGATGGTCTTCCCCTAATTTACAAAAAAAAAACATCTTTTTAAGAATTAAATTTTTGTGTTCATGAACATCCTTAAGATATTCTTTTTTATTATTTGTTGTATTACTTATGTTTGAAGAAGATACTAATTTTCTAACGCCTTCATTTGGAGTTTTAATTTGTATGTATATATGTACTATGTTTTAAAGCTATATTAGTGCTAGTAGTAGACACAATTCGTGTTACATTATATTTTATGTTGTTTTTTTTTTACATTTTGAAAATAAAACTTCATACTTATCTTTTTTTATCCTAAATTAGTCTTACAACAAAAGTTTAGTATTTTTAAACTCATGTTGCTCAAGAACTTGTTTGTTGAAATTGATATATATATACTTTAATAGAAAATAAAAACCATATCGGAGCCAATTAAAAAAAAATACTACTCAAATAAAGCGCAAATCAAATTTTGAATGCAAACAAAAATTAATAAGCGTATGCAACATATCTCAACAATTGTCCAATGCAAATAATATTTAATCAACACAAAAACATTTATTCAGATATATACAAAAATTGAAAATCGAGTTTCTTAGAAATTCTAAGAAAAGTATTAATTTTTAAATAAGAAATTTACGAGCATTGTTAAGTCTAAATAGATAAATTAAAATCAAATATTGAATAAAAAGCATACAATACAATTACAATAACGTAGGAGTTTAAGATTTCATCAAACTTAGTAGATATCAAATTTTTCTACCAATTTATACAAAAAAATTATCATATTGTATGAAGTAAATAAATAAAATACACACTTTGTAAATAAACTATTTTACAAACAACTTGATTTTTGTTTGTCTGTTAAATTTGTTTTTATTTAAAAATATTAAACTTTATTTTAAAACTTAACAAAATTTTCCAACTGAGCAAATTTCGAACCATTTTTTTTTTTGCTTTAAATTAATCTGTATGGACAACCATTTTTAATCCTTAAAAATTGGATGTTATTTTTTGTTTTTACATTGAATAACATTAACCAATTCCACGAGTATTACTGTCTCCCCAGAGGATCTTTTAAAAATTATGAAGTTACGGTGTTTTCAAAAACTTCTGAAATCTGCGTTAGTACAATCGTCTTTTTGCCTTTTTGCGTTAATGAACACGAAAAAAGCCCTGTCCTTCCGCGATTAGTCTTTTTTTAAAATGGAAACTAATTTTTCTTACCATTTTCAAATTGTCTGCTATGATTACATTTCCACTACATATAGGGCAGTTAAAAACGAAATGTCAACTTCTTTTTAATACCATACACATTTTCGTAATTATCTTTTTTATCAAAACATAAAAACAATATTAGCTACGAGCTACAGGAACCGAAAAATAACCATTGATACATGATACTTCCAACATAACTCAGTTAGGAAATTCAATCTCAAGTATGGAATTTTTTATAAATGAAATTCAAGCAAAAACGGGATGTTAAAGATAAATCGACTTGATCAAACAAAAGTAATAATTTCTCTGACGTGACGAAAGAAAGGAAACAAGTGAAATATTTGCGTGTGATGATAGCTTTTAATTATTGTAGTTCAAATTCAAAAATGGTGTGGATTGTATTGGAAGCGATGCGACGTCCTAATTCGTTTGTCTAACTTCTAAGTTCATCAAATTCATCCCATATAATTCGAATTTCAAAATCAAATTAAGTACAGCTCAATCATTATTACCTTTCAGTATTCCTATTTTTGGTTTACTGTTTTCCTAACAGAAAATAATTTCTGGTTTTCTGCGGAAAGTATCTTCACTAGTCACTTGAAGTCACATAAGAAGTCATATAAGAAATCAAAACTCTGCAAAAACTAGAAAGCAGCATTTTAAAGTGTAAATTTTCGTTTTAAGAATGTTTGCTCTTTAAATATCGTTTTTATTGTATATTTTAATTCTTAGTTCTGCTTTACTGCAGAGTAACGAATTCAATTTGCTCTTTGGAAAAGTTAATTACTTTATATAACTTGAAACTACTTCTCTTTTATTACATATTACATATTTTTTTTTTTAATTTTGTATACTTTCCATTTTCATTTAAAATTAAAGTATAGTAATAGTCCCAAGTGAATATAATATACAACAAATATATACATACATTAAAATATATACACACATATACTTGCATAAAATATCTATATTAAAGGGATTGAAATCCAGTTATTATATACAATATACATAAATATATACAAAACATATTATATTGATAGTAATAAAGAATTATTGAACGAGTATAAAAGTTGTTTGTTTTGTGTAATAAATAGCTTATTGAAGGATTTTACGACCATACTGAAAGTTAAAAGTTTAGGTAACTACTATCATTTAACATTTGAGAAAAAGCTCTGGGTTGGAATCGGTGATTGTTGATAAATGACAATCAAAATAATCGAATTTGATAGTAATATTGATACCTAAAAGGCTGTCACAACAAAAATGTGATAGTCATTTTCAAACAAATATTTTTATTCCAAATAGAGCTACCAGACGTTTACGCAAACTAGTAGAACATTTTCTTTGTTAGCTTTTTTTAAATAAAAAAAAATACATTCTTGTGACCGACAAAGCTTAAGACATTCGAAAAAAACGAAAAAGTAAGAATGTTATTCAAACACAGCCAATTTGATACTTTTATTTAAATATTTTATAGAAATCAATTTAAAATTTCACCATGGCAACAATGAATTTTGACAATTCTAATCTGAAATTGTTCAATCGAATTGAATTGAATCAACTTACACAGGCGGAATGAAAATGATAAAAATATGATAGTAAATTATTACCTTACAAAGTTAGATTTAATAATTTTTCACATCTTTTGTTCAATGCTGTCGAACGTACTGCAAAAGCAATATTTGTATTGTTTTAGCTTGGTACGTACTGCACACTTTTCTTTTGTACTGCATTTTCATTTTTGTATTGCCATTTGCTTTGAGTCAATTCCACACATCTGGAAAACATAAAAACACCAGAATAGCCATCACACAAGATACAATAGATGAATGCACATTGTACAAAATGTGTGCATGACATCTGGAATCCATAAAAACCATAAATTACCCCCGCATAGAAGATAAGAAGCCACTTGACCAAAAAGGCGTACGTGACTTCCCAAATGAGTAAAGCAGCATCCAAAGATCAACCGAGGATTCGTAAAACAGAAGAACATCCACAAGCAGGCAGAACGACTTGTGCCCTCGAGCAGTTTTGAACAAACCTTCGCGTGCCTCTCGGTCTCCGTTAAGTTAGATTTTTAATGTTTAATACTTAATGTAATATCTATTGTGTAATTAATAAAAATATAATTATTTTTTTTAAATAAAATTAACATAATAGTTAACTGGCGCCCGAGCAGGGACAGCAATATAAAAGTGATACACAAAGTGAAATCAAAAGTTGCTGAACCAGAGAAAAAAAAATTTAAATAGATTAAATAAAAATCTATCACCGTTGGAATAATTATCATAAAGATAATTCAAAGAAAATCGTAGGACGTAAAGCACCTTACGTTGCGGGAGCTGCAAAAGCCAAAGCATCAGGAGAAGTCGACACATAGGAAGTCAAAAATCTAAGAAGAATCCAGCAGGAGTTCAAAAAGAAGAAAACTAACAACAACTACTATATTATATAAAGTAAGAAAACTAACTATTATAATTTTTTTTTGTTTTTAAGTGAAAGTGAATATATTATTATTATTATTTAATTAAGAAATAATTCAGTTAAAAGTGTCAGTATGAACGCGCAACAAGTAGCCGATCTAATTACTCAGACAGTAAGTGAGACTACTAGGAGTCTTAAAGCACAGATAGATGAACTAGCATTAAGTTTAGCTAATTTAACTTCAGGTGATTCAATAATACCATACAGATACACCGACATAGAAATAGACCCTTTAATAACAGGGGAGAACCTTTAGATGTAGTGAAATGTCTTCCCACTTTTGACGGTAGTAATTATGTTAGTTGGAGAACTGCAGTCCAAAACTGCATGAAAATATATGAGCCAGTTAAGGGGGGGAGTAGGTACTACGCAGTCACAAGCATAATAAGGAATAAAGTGATAGGAGCAGCAAACGACATTTTAACTTCACACGGAACGCCATTAAATGTTGATGCGATTATAGGTAGTTAAGATATAACGTACGAAGACAAAAGGCCCATTCATATGCTACAAAGTAAACTTTATAATTTAAGACAGGGAAAACAGTCCTTACAAGAATTTTACGATCACGTTAGCAAAACACTCACATTAATTACGAACAAAACAATAATGACCTACGGGCCACACAAAGCTGAAACAAGCTGTCTTATAAACGTAGCCAGGGATAACGCATTAAGAACATTAATACTTGGTTTAAATCAACCAATATCTCAAATAGTGTTCTCTTTAAATCCACTTGATCTTCCTAATGCACTAGCCAGGGCCCAAGAGATAGAGTCAAATATGTACCAATATAAAGATAATCAGCATTCCGCACATAGAATAACCTCCCTACCACCAAGGTTTATGCCCTTATTACGAGAAGCGAATCGAACGTTCGACTGTAAGCGAACGTTTGAGAAATCCAATATAGAGCAAAATTAAGATGGATTAATTTCGACGTTCAAATAGGTTAATATCACTTTTTCCAAAAAAGTTGGCTTTTGAAGTGAATATTAAAATGGTATTCACGAAATGAGTGATTTCAAAAACGTTCGCTTACAGTCGAACGTTCGATTCGCTTCTCGTAATAAGGGCCTTAACTATACGAGACAACCCAGACAGGTAGTACCAGCTATTAATATTTCGGGTAATAACAACATTCATAGACAACATTTTACCCAAAATAGTCATCAAAGAATGGATATTCCAAGTAGTGGACAATTTAGAAGGCCAACTCAGCATAACGTACTGAGTCATTCCCAAAATCAAAATCGAAACACGTTTAATCATCCTCCCAGGAATTTTAATACCCAGAATCAATACAACCCCTTTAAATGAGAAAGAGCACCAAGTGATCAAATTCCTACCAAAGCTCCTAGGCTACATCATTTAAATGAAAACGACGATTTTTTAGAGTAAGGCACGACCTGCCTTGTATCCAGCGAAAACACACAAAGTCAGGTCGTTTATTCAATATTCTTATTGACACAGGGGCAACACATGATTATGTTAAACCAAACAATGAGATATCAACAAAACAATTAGAAGTTAGGTCTAGAGTTAATAGTGTCCATGGCATAACAATTATCGATAAATATCAAGATTTAAATATTTTAGGTGTTAAGGAAAGATTTTACGTTCTACCAGAGTTAACCGAGTACGACGCGATCATAGGAATGAAATTATTAAAGAAGGTTAATGGAATAATTAATATTGGACAGAACACGTTAGAATTCGCGACAGGCATAGTACCTCTGAAATTCGACGATAAATTTCTGAACCACATCAATATAGAAAGTAGTGAGAATAAATATGTAGTTAAGTTAAGAGAAACTCTTAGACAATATCAAGGAATATTTACCCCTCAACCCAATTATCTACCATTCAACACCCAAGTTGAATGTGACATGCCCACGTCACATGATGACGCTATATGGAGCAAACAATATCCATATCCGCAAAGCGCAAACACATTCATTAATTCTGAAATTAAAACACTACTAGAGAACGGTATAATTCGTCCTAGTAGGAGTCCATATAATAATCCAATATGGGTGGTGGACAAGAAAGGAATTAATCCAGACGGATCAAAAAAATTCCGCTTAGTTATAGATTTTAAAAAACTGAACTCTGCAACAAAAACAACATTCTATGGCAGAAACATCCATTATACTGAGTAACCTTGGCATAGGAAAATACTTTACAACAATTGATCTTCAGAGTGGATTTCATCAAATAAAGATGAAAGAGGAAGACAAAGAAAAAGAAAAAGACCGCATTTTCTGTAAATAATGGAAAATATGAATACCTCCGAATGCCATTTGGGCTCAAAAACGCCCCTGCTATTTTTCAAGCAGCAATGGATGACATACTGAGACCATATGTTGACAAATTCTGCCATGTCTATATTGATGATGTGATAATATTCTCAGAATCAGCTGAAGAACATTTAACACACATCGAGACAATCATCAAAGCGCTAAGTGCGGCACATATGACCATAAGTAATGAAAAATCCATTTATTTTAAGAAAGAGGTTAAATTTTTGGGCTATATTATCAGCCATAATTGTATTAAAACTGACCCGGACAAGGTCAAAACAATCAACGAATATCCTGAACCGACTACAATTCGACAACTTAGAAGCTTCTTGGGTATGTCAGGTTACTACAGGAAATTCATACAGAACTATGCACATATTGCTAAACCGCTCACACAGTTCCTAAGAGGCATAGAAACAGTGGCGTCTTTAGGCATGGGCCCGGTGGGCCACCAACCCAAAATGAATGAATCTATACAAGAATTATATAGAAAACGAAATAAGGTTAGTAGACAGTAACAGAAAAACAAGTTTCATTTTACTCTCCGTTCCGTTGAAATTCTCCTCCTCAACATCTTAAACTTCTGGCAACATGAATCTTTAATCATGCACCTGCACACACTGTCAACATTATTTGTACAACGCTGCTTTCGTTCTCACTCCATAAACAAACACAAAGTTGTCCCATGATGAGTTGCGAAATGATGAGTTGTACCATGATGAGTCGGATAGAACAATTTTGAATATTTGGCTGACACAATCTTGACATTTATGGAAAATCATGATATTTCAATAGAGGATTGTAGAGGTCAAAGCTATGATAATGTGTCTCATGTCGGGAAAATATTCTGGTTTGCAAGCAATGTCAAAGGAGAAGTGCGAATTTGCTACCTTTGTACCTTGTGCAGCACATTCTCTTAACTTATTAGGCCTTCATGCGGCTGGTTGTGTGCAGGAGGCAAAAGTTTCTTTCAAGTGGTTCAAAAAATAGACAACTTTTTGTCTGGGGTGGAATCGGCTAAGGTGATTGTTGATAATTGACAGTCAAGATAATCGAATTTGATCTATGTAAGGTGATAGTCAAATTGATACCTAAAAAGCTGTCACAAGAAAATGTGATAGTCGTTTTCCTACAAATATGTCGTTTCTGAATAGAGCTACCAGACGCTTACAAAAAACGAATGGAAAATGTTGTCAGTTACCTTTTTTAGGTATAAAAACACATTCTTGTGACGGACAAAGCTTACGACATTCGAAAAAGCATAAGAAAAGTAAGAATGTTATTAAAACACAGACAATTTAATACTTTTATTTACATATTTTATAGAAATCATTTTAAAATTTCACCATGGCAACATTGAATTGTGACAATTATATTCTGAAATTGTTCAATCGAATTGAATTGAATCAGCTTACACAGACGGAAAACTTGGTGATAGTCAATTTGACTATCAAAAATTTGATAGTCAACTATCACCTAAGAGGATTCCACCCCTGCTTCTACCCATCGTTGGAAAAAAATTGAATGAATGTTTAGGTTCACATAGAGTTCTTAAAAGCCTTTCTGAAACAAGATGGTCTGCACGAGCTGATGCAGTTAACGCGCTCCATCATGGTTATAAGCAAATTACTGAAGCCTTGACATCTATCTTTAGAGATCCAGAGCAAGCTCCAGACACAAAAAGCGAAGCGCTAAGCGTGTCTAAGAAAATGTCAAAACTGGAGTTCCTCATTTTAACAGAAATTTGGAGCACAATATTAGAAGGAATTCATAAGACCGGCAAGAGCCTTCAAAAAGAAACAATAACGATTGACGTTCCTGCCAATTTGCTTTGTTCACTATATTCTTTCATAAATGAAATTTTGATACATTTGAAGCGTGTGCCAAAATTCAGAATCCGGATACTAATTATAAAGATTTAATGCAACGAAAAATAGTACGAAGTTCGCGTGCCACATATTTTGATGGTCCTACACCATCCGTCCAGCTAATTGGGAAAGAAAAGTTTTTTCCAATAATTGACAATATCACTTTGCAATTAAAAATACGATCCAATTGCTATCAAGAAATTAATGCATGTTTTGCTTTTTTTTGTCGATTGCAATATTTGACTTCAGTGGAGTTTTCAAAAAAAATGCCATAGAGATGTTAATGCAGAAGAACTTGAGGTAGAATGCCTGCACCTCGTACAGTATTTAAAAGAATTCAATAAAGATGTAAATGAAGATCTTATTACAATATCAAAATTGTACAGTCTAATTAGAGTGGATAAAATTGGGAACACATTTCCAAATGTAGGAACTGCCTGTAGAATTTTTTTTATCTTTGATTTTCGAAATTGAAATGGATAAAAAATGAACTTCGAAGCACAATGCTACAAGATAGACTAAACAGCTTGTCAATTTTATCAATTGAAAATGAATTACTACAGGAAATTGAATTTGATGACTTAATTCATGATTTTGCAACTGACAAAGTCAGGAAAATATGTCTTCAATAATATTTTATTGTATACTTAAACTTACATATATATCTAAAAAAAAAAAACAAATCAAAACAAATATAAAGAAATAAACTTACATAAAAATAAAAAAAAAACATATAAAAACATTATAAATCAACCAAAAAAACAATAAAAATTATCAAAAATCAACTATAAAGAAAAATGTTTAACTATTGAAGGTAAATTAAAAAAAAATTAAAAAAGTGTAAAAAATATTTCTGTTTTATGTTTTTTTTAAAAGTAAAAATATTTAAAAAAAAAACACAAATTCATTTTAAAATGATTTTTTAACCTAAAGAATTTAAAAAAAAAATATATATTATACCTTCTTTTTTTGGCCCCCAAATCATATTGGGCCCAGGGCCCCCAAAAGTCTAAAGACGCCCCTGCATAGAAAATAATAAACGTAAGACTATAAACATAGAATTTACATCGGAAGCAAAGAAGGCATTTGAACAAATTAAAAAGAAACTATTAGAACAAGTCTTGTTAAACCAACCAGACTTTAGCAAAGGATTCGAACTCACTACAGACGCAAGTAACTCAGCCATAGGCGCAGTACTAAGTCAAGAGGGGAAACCAATAACGTTCATAAGTAGAACATTAAGCGAAACGGAACAAGGTTACGCCACCAACGAAAAAGAGCTTTTGGCCATAGTTTGGGCATTGAGCGACCTTAGGAATTACCTGTACGGGCATGCTGGATTTAAGATCTATACAGATCACCAGCCCCTTACATTTTCGATAAGTAATAAGAATCCCAACGCGAAACTAAAACGATGGAGAGCTTCCAGAAATGATCTATAAACCGGGAAGGAAAATGTAGTTGCCGACGCTCTAAGTCGTCAGAACTTAAATCATTTACCGAACTCAGACATAGGAACCTGTCATAGTGCAGAATCCAGTCAAGCCATAGATATCCCAAGAGTAAACAAGAAATTAAATCAATTTAAGAATCAAATTCATTTGCTGGAATCCAATATAAATAATATTATTTCAACACAATTACACGGTAAGTTTTGGAGGCACCAAAGAGAATTCAAAGACTCGAATATTTATTGTTCAGAGGAGACATTATTAAAGATTAAAAAAGACTTACTAAGAGAATTTCCTAATAGCAAATTTATACATACTAGTCTATTAGTTAAAGATATGGAGGATAAGGAAGAACAGATTAAGATCATAAAAGAAACACATAGTAGAGCCCATAGGGAAGCATTTGAAAACTACAAACATATAACTAGACAGTATTTTTGGCCATTAACAATACCACAAGTTCAAGAATATATTAAATTATGCGAAAATTGCAAACTAAACAAATATGACCGTCATCCCAAGAAACAAGAGATCGGCGAGACACCAATTCCACGGCGAGGGGGAGAACGCATCCACGCTGACATCTACTATACACACATTAAAATGTTTCTTACAGCGGTAGATAGTTTTTCAAAGTATTTAATTGCACTCGAGGTAGAAAACAAAATTCACGCAAAAGAAACACTAATAAACATCCTGCCTATTTTTGGTGCAGTTGAGACTGTTGTCACAGATAACGAAAAAACTTTTCGCTCTGAAGCAACCAAATTAGATCTCACGCGATTAGGCATAAAACTATACAACACATCTGTCAACTCAACCATAGTACTACAAACGGTATGATAGAGAAAGTACACAGTACACTTACAGAACTGATAAGACTGGATAGGTACTTACGATAACCCACACCAAACAATAGAGCAGCTTATGCCACACGCAATCAAACAATATAACGAAACAATACATTCAATAACGAATGAAAAACCAAATGAAATTTTTCACAACTATGAGAAATACTCCTATATACCTGACCTTATTAAGAAAAAACAAGGTATGACACTCCACGTTAGAAATAAAGACAGACACAACAAGGTGTACAAGGAAAACGACATAGTATTCGAAAAATCCGACAGAAGACAGACAAAAGGGAAACCTATATACGTTAAGAGAAAAGTTAAACAAAATAATAAAAACACAGTAATCGACTCTAAAAATAAGGTTTCAAAAGTATATGTAAGCCCTGGAAAGTAGACTATATGCTTTTTCTTTCTGCTATCTGCACACAAGGATAACTTAAGAAGCTAATTTTTCTTTTGTTTCCAGATGATTATATTTACGATACTAACAGCAATACTTTGGACAGTTACTATAGACGCAGAAGTTCATATAACAAATTACTCGTCAGAGGACTACATTCTGATAGAAGACGGAAACGTGGCAATTTATAACAGCACGGGTGAAATATTTCATACCACCAACATAAGTTATTATAGGGAGGTTCTTAATACTATAGATACCAAGCACAGTACAAAAAAGCTAAAATTTAAATATAATTATGCACTCAAGTTAGTCAACCAACTCTCCATATCCCGTAGTAAGAGAGCAATTAATGAAATAGGGAAGGTTTGGAAGTGGATATCTGGGTCACCAGACCACGATGATCAGGTCAATATAGAAACAAAGTTGATAGAATTAATTAATTCAAATAATAAACAGCATGAAGTTAACTCGCTGATATTTAGGGCCATTAAAGAACTTTCCAACTTTAAACATAAAGATAAAGAAGAACGTAGCTACTTGTTGATCGAGCATATAATCATTGAACTCATGGAAGTAATAAATACCATACATTTAAGTAAGAATAAAATTTTGAACACTATTATCTTTAACGAAAATGAAATAAGAGAAGTTATTCAGATTGAACCTGAAGAAATCATGGTAATAGATGTATTAGACGCTTCAGAGTTCCATGTGTTAGAAAATAAGGAAATAATTGTAATTTATATTAAGTATCCTATTATTAAAGGAATACGTAAACATTTTAAAACATTTAGAGTGCAAAAATCAGAAGGGAAACTAATTATACCGAGTGAAATAACATTCTTTGAAAACATTTATAGTACCGATCATTGTACACAAGAATTAAATATTAAAATCTGCAAACAAGATCTTAAACCTAATTGTCTAACAGAAATTTTAAACAAAGTTCATCAAAATGTAAAATAATTTTAGAAAAGAATGACAAAATAAGTAATATAAACCATAATCACATTGTAACTACAGGAGAAGTAATTATAAACGATAATGTATATCACGGTACACAATTGGTACAGTTTTCCGACGCTGTAATTATTAATGGTAAAGAATTTAATAATTTTGAAGTAAACTTAAATAGACATATTAAGATAAATAAGGAGTCGGAAATAAGAGTTATTCACCCTTATTGCGATAGTCGTTTTACTAAAACGCCAATTGTCGTTTTTGTAGTCGTGTCGTTTTTAAATCGGTATTGCGTAGCTTAAACGCCAGACTCCTCGTCGCTATTAAGTTCCAAATGCGATCCACTTAAACAGCTGACATTTTGACACAGACATTTTAATTAATTTAATTTTGTTTTTGTTATTTGAAATTTTTGTTTACAAATACAAATTCTTAAAAGAATGTATAGTGTGGCCAGCTATTTTTCATGGAGCAGCAGTGAGGACGACGAGCAGCATAAGGAAAAACGAAGAAAGAAAGATTTAGTTTTGCAGAGGCTATGGATTCGATCCACAGCTAACCCAATGGATTTGCCTGATTCAAAGTACTCGTAGTTGTGCTCCCAAAATTTTTACTGGAACTTCAATATTTAAAATATTTTCCAGGTTTAAAATGTACTTCCGACTCAATAAAGAAGCTTTTCTATATATTTTAAACTTGATGGAAAGTAATTTTCCTGAGAGACGTTCTGTCTCAGTACCGAATATTTTAAAATTAGCGGCCACCTTAAGGTTTCCGCTGAGGGAGGTTACCAAAAAGGCGTTGGGAATGATTTTAATTTGGGACTAGCACAGCCTACATTTAGCATCATTCTTAAGGAAGTGATAAATTTTCTTGAGGAATATCTGTGTCCATTATGGATAACGATGGAACTCTCCGATTAACTCTCTCTAAGTCTAGATGAAGATAATTCACTTTACAACGATGACCAAATTTTGAATTGCATTTCATAAATTTTATTGTAGCGAACGATCTTAAAAATACTCTCTAATACCATCAGCTCAACAAAGCATTTCATTTGTTTTTGACTCGTAACTTTTACCCTAAAAAAACTTTGTATAACAATTATAAGAAACAAAAGAAGAAAACCTACATTTTGTGATTAATTTAAGCTCCGTGTCGTTTGCAATTTTGTGAACTTAGAAATTTGGCGTTTTAAGAGACGTTGTTGTTTTCAAAACGACTTACATAATACGAAAAATAACTGTATTAAGACAAATGTCACTAAATGAATGCATTCCACATAAACAAAAACGCCAATTGACATTAAACGCCATACGTAATTTCAAATTCTTTTGTCGTGTTTTCATATGTCGTTCAACGACTACCGCAATAAGGGTGATTGAATATCTAGAATCAAGTAATGAATTATTGAAATTTACAAATACCGATTATTTACAACCATACGTCAAAAATGTAAAAGATCACCCAATAATATGGGGACTTACAATAAATATAATAATTGTACTGGTATCCTTTTCTATATATAAATTAATCATCTTCAAAATCAACAACAGCAAGAATAATCAGGTCGACATAGAAATATCCTTGGCGGAAACAAAAGAAAACGTCCGAAAGAATTTAGAGGAGCTCAAACTTGAACGTTCGGGACAAACGTCTACTGGCGGAGGGAGAAGTTAATTCCACACATCTGGAAAACATAAAAACACCAGAATAGCCATCACAAAAGATACAATAGATGAATGCACATTGTACAAAATGTGTGCATGACTGCATGACATCTGGAATCGATAAAAACCATAAATTACCCCCGCATAGAAGATAAGAAGCCACTTGACCAAAAAGGCGTACGTGACTTCCCAAATGAGTAAAGCAGCATCCAAAGATCAACCGAGGATTCGTAAAACAGAAGAACATCCACAAGCAGGCAGAACGACTTGTGCCCTCGAGCAGTTTTGAACAAACCTTCGCGTGCCTCTCGGTCTCCGTTAAGTTAGATTTTTAATGTTTAATACTTAATGTAATATCTATAGTGTAATTAATAAAAATATAATTATTTTTTTAAAATAAAATTAACATAATAGTTAACTCATTGCCTTTTCAAATTCGTTGTTCATAAAACTAAATATGAAAAAAAAAGTTTAGAGATGGCATCACTTTAAATATTTTCCATGAAAGTGCACTTGCAAGTTCCACTATTTTGTCGAACTTTGTCAAAAACGAAATTATCGATGACGCCTCTCTGAACTCAATAGATTTTTGCAATAAATATTGCTTTTAAGACTCAAAAGAAATCTACCTTGGCGCACAAGCTAACATTTTAGTTTGCTCTGGGGGCTTAAGCCTAGTACGCTGCTTATGCGAAACGAAATTTCCCATACAAAAATGACATGACGAAATAATAAACGAAAAATTTCGCTGTGCTTTTCGTTTTTCAGTACGCTGCTGAACGACGAAATGTGACATTTTAGTGGAGAGCTGTACTAGATTTCTTAGTACAATTCTCCACTCTTTTCGTTCTCAATTTAATTGCCCAGCACATTAATTGCTTGCGAAATTTTGACGCAACTTCTTTTTAGTGAAAACTGTGCTAAAAATAATATTGGACTGCTTTTGGCACACAAATTCTATGGTTTTTATGAAAAATTTCGCTAAAAACAGAAAAAATCGTGAAAGTATAGGCGCACCCTAGAACTGCAATGCGAACGTGGCCCAATTTGAGTTAAGTCCAGTTTTGACAGATTAACAGCGAGGTGAGTATTTTGACAATTCTTCGAAAATGTAAACAAAACAAAATTCATTATCAATAATGCAAATGAAGGTAAAACAAAAATATTAATTTATTGAAATAAAAATATATAATGAATTTAATGAATTTAATTTAATCCTCAGATAAAAAAGAAACCAAGGATAGTGTTGCAACAAGAAAAGTGGAATCCCCCGAGTAGGAAGCCAGCAACGCCGACATATTTATTCTGGAGCGAAGAGGTACAAATTCAAGGTAAATGTGTTCGTCACATTAATTTTAACATCCAATTATATGAATATTGTTTTGTTTTTTAGTTAAAATTACACTTCTCAACAAGACTTTGTTCCTGGCAATCAAATCGCTCTATTCTGATGGCTTATATCCTCATTTTTAACCCTGTAGGAATGAGAAGGGCCGATTACAGCGAAGGGATCGATGTCGCAGAAGACTGAAAAGCTTCGCTATGAAACCTATCTGACATGCTTCATTTGTCGAGATGGATGTATAAGTCGAGAGTTGCTATGTAGTTGAGGAATCTCTTTACTTGGTGGTCATTCATAGCCAAGCCAACTTGAACAAATACAAGTTGAATCAATTGCAGCGTTTGATAGCAGTAGCACATTCACGTCATGTGTCACCATCTCTGCAATGCAAAACACTTCTTTCAGCCAGCTACGGATAGCCGAAAGATTGAAGTGTATGCAAGTCCTTCCTCATGATGTGAACAATAGTTAATTTAATCTACAGTCAGTTTTTCAAGACAGTACCTACCACCGAGGATTGGCCAATTGATCTGTTTCACTATGTTCTTTTTTGCAGAAATTCACATTTGAATATCTTCCTTTTACATTTTTTGGCGAACTCTGTGATGTAGTTGGTGAGGATGTGTTTATAAATAATAAAATAAGAACTATCTTAATTTTTGCTTTTTCTAATTTAAATTGTAGGTATCTGGAATTCAATTGAAATACCTTTCTTCATTCATGATTTATTGCTTTCGATGCCGTCAACATCTTCAATTCAATTCAAACCCGAATTACTCTATCAATTTAGGCTCTTGAGATATTATTTTGTTTGTAATTCGAAAGCAATTATATACATACATACATAAAAGCTTTTTCGAAGCTATCAATTTCATGAAATAGTTTTTTTTTTTTCAAAAAAAAATGTTTGATGATTATAAAAATCTTTAATATCTTCCTTCAATATTTTCTTCCTTTACAATTTTTTACTATTTCCTATAACGAATTTGTAGTCTTAAGATTATCAGCCCTATTCTGCTATTCATCGGGGGGAATTTTTCTTGAATTTTCACTAATCACTATTCCGCTATTCATTCGAAGTGAATCTGTGTGTGTCGGTAACGTCGGTAATACTGCGCGGTATTCTTCTATTCACGTGAACGTATTCATTCTATACAATTCAGATCCGCATATAAAATATAGCGGATTTTTCATTTGATGTCTGGCTGGCTAATTGTTGGTAGCAAAATGTAAGTAAAAACTAATTTATTAGAATATTTGTTTTATAAATAAAAGATTATTAACATTTTTAGGGGAAGAACAACTCACAAAGAACAATTTTCAACAATGATTTCTATAATGAAATTAAATCCAGACATCGCAAGAAATAACGCTAAAAGACAACCCGAAGACCTCCGAGAGTTTTGGAATAGCCTAAGAGACAGGCTCAACCTCCTAGGACCACCAATAAAAGACGTGGCTGAGTGGAAAAAGGTAGATTTTAGGACAAGTCATAAAAAGAATCATTTTTCTGAACAATACGTTTTTCAGGTTTGGAGTGACTACAAATCACATTTAAAAAAAAAACTATCCCACAATAAAAAAGAACAAAGGGCTACAGGGGGTGGACCAAACAATATCCACAAATTTTCAGAAGAAGAAGAGGAAGTAATTGTGTAGGTTGGTCTAAAGGAGGCGGTAGAGGGCATCCCTAATGTCCAGGTATTTGGATGTCCACAAACAACAAACAGGACAGAATCAAAAGAAACGTCGAAGCGTCGACAAAGTGTTGAAGATGTTCCACTTCAGGAGAACGTTTATTACGTTTATATAAATATTACTTCTTTTCAAATTTAATCCACAGATATTGAAGATTTGGAAAATGTGCCGAAAAAAAACAAATGACACCGTACGAATTGTCCATTGCACAATATGAGCTTATGAAATCTCAAATTGAAATTCAGCAGAATTTAAGCAATGCAATTCAAAAGGCATTGCAATCATCCGGAGAAAATTCAAGAAATATACAATACAATACAAGACGAATATATAAAGTTCTCGATGAAATTAAAGTTCAAAACAGTGAACACAATACAAAAATGCAACAAATAGCTCTGGATAAACTGAAATTAAAGGAGGAGCTCTTGCAACTGGAGTTGCAACATAAATTAGTTAACTAAAAGTTTTTTTTAGTTTAAATGCCCTTTATTTTAGTTCCTATACTTGAGTTCCTATACACATTATGTATGTATGTATTAGAGCGTTTCAAAAAAAATAAAGATTATTATTTTTTCTCGGAACTAGGCTCAAAAGTTTCGTTTACATGCCAAAATAGGCCTCTGAAAATATGAGCCCTTAATATTAATATTTAGGTAGTCCGCATTGCACTTTTCGATTTCCCATAAGAATAACACAGGAACAATTTTTTTTTTCTTCTGACTTTTATAACTAACGAACGATAAATTGCATTGCAATACCTCTTATGTATTTTGTAGAGAATTGAACGCTCTACAAAAAAGGTCTGATGTCACTTTTTGATAAATCAACTCAGTCGAAAGTTATTCAAGATCAAAGTTTAATTTACCCTTAATTAAGGCGTTTTTTTTACAATACTCTTAAATTTATAAGATTACTAGTTTCAAAACAAACTGAAAGTTTAGTTCTAAGCTCTCAGAGTAAAAAAAAAAAAAAACAAAACTCTTATAGTTTGCCCCCAAAGATTGCTGAAATTTTATTAATCAAACTTTAAATCAAATTGTAGAGAGTACGGAATAATACCAAAACATATCACAAATACAACATCAAAAATAAAAAATAATTTCACTTCTCAAAAAATCCATTAACAATTAACAAATATTGAATATAAATTTCATAAAAAAATTCTAAACCTGGAAATCAAACAAACTAACACATCTATAAACACAGTAGACAATAACATACTTCACACAGATAACAAAATGCGATCTCTAATAAATGAAACAGAATACAACACATTCACTAAGAAACAAAATTTTATGTACCACGAAATAGAAACACTTATAAAACAAACTCATACTATTAAAATTTCAAAGCTCAAAGAAACTCTCATTTACAATATGGGAATAATATTCAATGAAGAGTGGTTTGTTAACAAAACTGATATTCAATTTCCAACAGAGATTAAATGGCTTCTCTCTTTAGGAGAAAAATTTGCAATACCCATTAACAATGAAAACTTTTCACCCATACACATAATTGCAGACGTAGAACAAAGTATTAGAACAATAGAAAATGAAAGAGAAAAAGAAATAGCCAGGTCAACAATAGCACATAAAGTCATTGATTATAAGAGAAACATAAAAAACACTACAGTGGAAAAATTCATTCTAAAAGTATACCAGAAAACACAAAAATTTCTGCACGCACATAAAAATAAAATAATAATAACAAAAGCTGACAAAGGAAGTAAAACAGTAATAATGTACAAGGAAGATTATAATAATAAAATAAATGAACTCTTAGAAGACAGAAACACTTACAAAACAATAAGAACAGATCCAACTCAAAAACTACAAAAAATTAATAACGAAATCGTAAATGATCTTTTTAAAAGTAATCACATAGACCAATGGCAAAAAAACAAATTATATTCATCTGCAGCAATAGCACCAAGATTATATGGACTACCAAAAATCCATAAAACCAATCTACCACTTAGACCAATTTCTTCCTCTTCAAATATACCGTGTTACCAGATGTCAAAATATATGGGTGATATTTTAAAAAACATTATTTCCGACAAATACAACGTCAAAAATTGCTACGAACTTAAACAAAAATTACAGGACATAATTTTAGAAGAAGACGATAAACTCGTTTCATTTGATGTCATCTCATTATTTACCAACATACCCACCTACCTTGCCATAAAAATAATAATGAAAAACTGGACAACAATAGAAAAATTTACAAACATCCCAAAAAAACAGTTCCTAAGAATGTTAGAGTTCTGTTTAAAAGAAAATAACTATTTCCAATATGAAAACAAACTTTTTAATCAAACATTTGGTATGCCTATGGGGAACCCTTTATCTCCTACAATAGCAGATATAATACTCGACGACCTTCTTGACAATGCAAAACAAAAATTAAAAGAAAAAAACACAAATATTAGACACATTTCAAAGTATGTAGACGATATATTTGCGATAATAAAAGAAAGAGATAAAGAAACAATACTAAATACACTCAACAATTATCACACAAAAATACAATTTACAATAGAAATGGAACAAAACAATAGCCTACCCTACTTAGACGTTAAAATGCACCGAAATAATAATAGAATATTTAATTGGTATTCAAAACCTACATCGTCAGGAAGGATGATAAATTACTTATCAACACAACCAAATTCACAAAAAATTAACACAGCAACAAATTTCATAAACAAAATACTTGACATAAGCGACGTTCAATTCAAAGATGACAACATAAACAAAATCAAAACCATTCTCCAAATGAATAACTATCCAAATTTCATAATAAACAACCTAATCCAAAAGAAAATAAATCAAACAACAAACCCGATAAATAAAACAACAACAACAACTAATAACAACAACAGCATAATCAGGTACTTCAGCATGCGCTATATTCCAAAGCTAACAGACGGTAGAAGCTTACATTCGATCATTACAGGCCGTCTCCACTAGAGATAATTTCTCTCAGAATACTCATCCTGACATGAAAAGTCTAATGGAGTCGCGTTGTTTCATCTTATGATATGATGTTAGCGATCTCTGTCTGCTATTTTGTCTTGACATCGATGTCTGATATCAAATTTGACGTTTGAGTTTTTTTTCCTTTTTTGTGTGTGGATGACATCTCAATTTCATTATTTTGTGTGTCTCAAACCGACAAGTATTCATTTGGCGCGAACAAAAAAAAATTAATGTGTTAAAAAAAGTCGGCATTTGCAGTTTTTTTTATTAGATTCATATATTTAAAAGGATTAAATCAGGTAATAACACATTTTTATACGAAATGCGTTTTTGACAAATCCTTTTAAACAGCACAATCATGAGTGAGTGGAAACTTTCCCAGACTGAAACCAAGCTCCTGATAAACTTGTACAGGGAAAAGGATTGCTTGTGGAACTACAAGAGCAACCTATACAAGAGGAACGATTTGAAGAACAAAGCTTGGGCATCCATATCCCAAGCAATGAACAAGGACGTGATCGATGTTAAAAAAAAAATTAAAAATCTTCGCTCAGCTTATGTGGCTGAAAAAAAAAAAATTACAGATTCTCAACATTCTGGCGCTGGAAACGAGGAAGTTTATGAGTCTCACCTTTTTTATTTCAGTGAGTTTTCATTCCTGGATGGAGTTATTGTGCTGCGTAAAACACAGAACAATTTCTCACTGGTAAGTAATAAACAACTTCATAAAAATTATAAATGAAAACAAAACAATTTAGGACGATACACTTGAGAGAGCTATGGAGGCTGTAGAGGCTGAAGAGGCTGTGGAGGGTGTGCAGGCCACTGCTGATGTTCTTGCTCTTTCCCAATCAACATCTAAACCAATGGAAATACCATCGGCGAGGCAGTCATCGGGCTGGCGAGGGGGATCCACATCATCATCGAGCGCCCGAAGTGCAAGATACGAGGACGCCATAGCTGCCATTATACAAAGTACAAATTCTCGGCCAGGTAAACAATTGCTTAATAAGATGACTTCTTTTTTGTGTATTTCAAAGGTTTTTAACTTTTTTTGCAGAACGAAAAACTAAATATGAAAGTTTTGGTACCAGTGTGGCCAGTCAGCTGGAAGAATTAAGCAACATCGAGGCAGCTGAAGCTATGGCTGAATTACAACAAGTTCTGTCAAGGCATGTTATTCAGTCGCTACAGCGAAGAAGTATAGCTTCGCACTCATCCTTATCAAGCTCAGTGGAAGGAAGTGATCTTCTTCAAAGTGCAATGATAAACTCAGATTTATTTGATGAGTTTTAAAAATTATTTTATCTTTAAATTCTAGCAATAATTTAACTATAAATAAGTGATTTTGAAAAATTGTGTTCATTGTAAAAAAGCAAAGATGTATCAAAGTGTCGTTAATAGAATTGTTCATTGTAAAAAAGCAAATATGTATCAAAGTGTCGATAATAGAATTACCTTATACAAAATAAATTTATACCACCTAAACGGATTTCAATGTGCTTTATAATTTTATGATTTCTAATTTCAGGGAATTTTGGCAAAGAAGATTGTTAAAATAAATGTCGGATTGTTATCAAAACTAACGTGATGAAATGTTGTTTTC
Organism: Eupeodes luniger; assembly: GCA_951509635.1. NCBI lineage: Eukaryota > Metazoa > Arthropoda > Insecta > Diptera > Syrphidae > Eupeodes > Eupeodes luniger. The sequence continues at coordinate 170,134,439 of OX608073.1, forward strand.
ACATATTTATATGTTTGTCTGGTTCTGCAGTTTTTTTTAATTTTATCATTTTGAAACAAAATCAAACAAAAAATCAGTATAGCAACACGGGGCTTTATTCTTCATTTTTGTGATCGCACATAAGAGCAAGTTCGTGCAACCACATCGTACATATTTTTTTTCTTATAAATTAAGTAAAAAAGAATTTACAGGCATAGATACAGTGTATCAAAATAAAACTCGTACATAAAATTCGTTCTTAGAAAAACGAAGAAATAAGTAATATGGAACCATTATATTTCAAAATTTATATAACTGTCTTAGAGTTAAGAGGGTCACTCTTTGATTTTCTAAAAAAAAGTTTTAAAAAATCCACCTTTACCTTTACCAAGGCCCAATGAAGAGCTCAAAGAAAAAAATTTAAGGGCAACCGTTAAGCATGGTGGTGGGTCGGTCATGGTTTGGGGTTGTATGGCAGCATCAGGAGTTGGAAACCTGCACTTTGTTGATGGCATAATGGACCAACATATGTATCTCAACATTCTTAAACTGAATTTACATGCTAGTGCCGATAGACTTGGTATAAGAGATGGTTTCCAATTTTACCAAGATAACGATCCCAAGCACAAAGCTTACAAAGTGCGTTCGTGGCTGCTGTACAACTGTCCAAAAGTGATTGAGACACCTCCGCAATCACCAGACATTAACGTAATTGAAAATTTTTGGAGGTATTTGGAAGACCGGGTAAAATTGCATCATATTTCCAATAAAAACGATCTCAAGAAGGTGCTGCTGGAGGAATGGAACAAAATACCACCCTCTTACTGTGAAAAATTGGTTCGATCTTTGCCAAACAGGTTAAAAGCTGTTAAGGACAGTAAGGGACTTCCAACAAAATATTAACTCATTTTTTTTCCCTTTTTTGTTTACTTAAATGCACTTGTACGAGTTTAACTTTGACGTGAATTTTCAATTTTTTTAATAAATGTTAATCTAAAACTTTGTTGCATTAGTTTTTTTTATTTAAATTGAATATTTACAGATAACATAGATGTGTTGAAAAAATAAAAATGATTGCTACAAATTTGGTTACCAATAGAAAAAGTTAGTAGCAAAATACAAAACATAAACATGCTGTACGAGTTTTACTTTGATACACTGTACGTAGAAATGTTTTTATTTATTAATTTTTTTCCACTGATATGGAACGTCTCCATCCGTGACACAATAACGCACCAAATTTTCACGAATTCTTGATGCGTGTTTATAGTTGGAATGATCTTGTGTTGCCAGAGGTGCCATTGTTTGTGGTAGAGGTTCAGAAACTAATTCAGTATCAGGAGATGACCTTATTAATGGCGAGAGATAGTTGTGTAAAACACAACAAGCTTTAACCACAGCTTCGCATGTTTCCAAGCTCAAGTCAATAGGACGATGGAAAATACGAAACCTCGATGCCAATCGTCCGAATGCCATCTCCACTGTCAGGCGGCACCGACTAAGCCTATAGTTTAGAACTTCCTGTTGTGTAGTTAACTTTGAATTCCGGCCAAAACCTTTCATAACAAAAATATTAAAAAATTATTGCTAGTAATAATATTTATTTTAAATGTTCTTTACCTTTCATTAAATGTTTAACAAGTGCAAATATATCATCCCCAACAAAAAAGTATGTCGTTGGACTTTCTTGCCCTTTCAATGGCTGTGCCTTTGGAATATTAAGGCAATTTTTAACAATCCCATGGTAAAGACTACAGTTCTTAAAAATTATTACATCAGACGCTCTTCCATTTCCTCCAACATCTATGTACAGAAATTTGCTATGAGCATCCACAATGCCAAGCAAAACTATGCTGAAAAAGCCTTTATAATTATAGAAGTCGGAGCCTGAATGTGGCGGTGCTTTAATTCGAATGTGCTTCCCATCAATCGCTCCAATTGTATGTGGGAAATCCCAATACCTATTAAAATCGTTGGCAACTTGCAACCATTCACTTTCAGTTGTAGGAGTCTTGAATGGAAAATATTTCATAAATTAAAATAGAACATAACATTTCAAATGCACTGATTTTTGGTCAACCTTCATGTTTTCACTTTGAAGAGTATTATATATTGCATTCAGCACATTTGGAACAAAAGTTGAAATTGTTTTTCGGGACACCCTTGATAAGAACTCCAACGATCTGTAGGAGTCACCAGTTCCAATGAACCTAAGAGTAATCGCAAGCCGAACTCTGGGTGTGATTGCGAATCGCATACTCGTGTCTTGCCTTTTTATTAACGGTTCAACCTGCAATCAATAAATTAGCAAACTAAAAAAAGTTATTTGCATTCCTACCAGAATAAGAACCGCGGTAAATCTGTCGATGGACATCCTACAGAAATTTTTATAGTCTTCTCCTTGATCCCAGAGTAAATCCTTGAGCAAATGTTGCTCAAGGTCATGGGCGTCCCTTAGTGTTAGGAAAGGATTAATCCAAAAACGATGCTTCCGTTTAGCTTCCTGCTCTTCGCTCATTTCTAACTCTTCAAGATTTTCCAACACTTGCAGAGCTTTAAGTGCACGAATTGCACCATGTTCACGCATTCTTTTCGCCATCGCCCTTAACCAACCGTATACAATTATTATTATTATTTTTTTGACAAAACAAATTATTATTAAATTGAAAAACAAACGAATTTCTACACAAAAGCCGAAAAATTGTGGGAAGAATTTTTTTATTGTTTGACGTTTGACGTTTTTCAGAGATGAATTCACTTCAACCTCTCTTGCTCAAATGAGATGTCAAGACATAAACTGCCCAGCGAAGAAAAAAAAAAACTTCTAATTTTAATGTCAGACATCTAGTTGGCGATACAGATATCAAGTGGAGACGGCCTGTTAAACAAGAAAGCGCATCATACGCATATAAGTCAAATGCCACACTCAGAAACATTTTCACGAACACCAAAGCTCCGATTGAAAAGAACCAACAACACAACGTTGTCTATGAGGTTTGCTGCGGGGGGGCAGAAGGGGAGAAGTGCAATTTGACTTACATCGGAACAACAAAAAGACAACTGGGTATAAGAATGACGGAGCACAAAGCGGACATAAAAAAGAAGAAACCATCAACAGGGCTATCACAACATATAATTGATAGCGGCCACATACCAAACTTCGATGATGTAAGAGTACTCGACAAAGAGAAGAGAATGACGACGAGGTTTACTCTTGAAAGCTTGCGCATACAACAAAAAATAAGAAGAACGATGAACACTCAAGAAGATCGAGACAACACCATTGTAAGCTACGCATTAGCAATAAAATAAGTACCTGCCTAAACTACACTGTGATAATTTATGTTTGTCTTTTTAATTTATTAGTCTTTTGTTTAAGACAAATTGTATAAAATAATAAATAAAAAATTTTTTCATAATGTTAAATAAAGATCATTATAAAAACCCCTGAAGAAGTCGTGAGTAGCGACGAAACGTTGGGTAAAAGATGAAATAAAGTTTTTTTATTTGCATTTAAAGTCAATTGACCAAAGTAGCCTGCATCACCAAACATAAATCTACAAATATTCATTAAAAAATTGGTCACATAAAACATACATATATCAAATTTTAAATAAATTGCGCTCGAAAACAGCTGAAATTTTAAAATAAAATTTCAGCAATCTTTGAGGGCAAAATATAAGAGTTTTGTTTTTTTTTTTAACTCTGAGAGCTTAGAAATAAACTTTCAGTTTGTTTTGAAACTAGTAATCTTATAAATTTAAAAGTATTGTAAAGAAAACGCCTTAATTAAGGGTAAATTAAACTTTGATCTTGAATAACTTTCGACTGAGTTGATTTATCAAAAAGTGACATCAGACCTTTTTTGTAGAGCGTTCAATTCTCTACAAAATACATAAGAGGTATTGCAATGCAATTAATCGTTCGTTAGTTATAAAAATCAGAAAAAAAAATTGTTCCTGTGTTATTCTTATGGGAAATCGAAAAGTGCGATGCGGACTACCTAAATATTAATATTAAGTGCTCATATTTTCAGAGGCCTATTTTGGCATGTAAACGAAACTTTTGAGCCTGGTTCCGAGAAAAAATATTTTTTTTTTTTTTTTGAAACGCTCTAGTATGTACATGTATTTTCTGATTTGTTTTGAAATAAGTATTCTTTTAAAAAACAATAACATGAGGCTGTTTTTATTTTACTCTATATATTGAATTTGTTACTTTTACGTTTTTATAATAAAAATGTTATTGAAAAAAAAAAGTTTGTCAGAGTTTTTTTCATTGAACCATTTATTCGATTCACTTTTTCACAGAAACAGAATTGGTCACTAGGTTCTCGCCACAAAGTTGGGGATACAAAAATTCTTCAGAAATGCTGGTTAATTTTTTTTGTGATGACATCGTCAATTTTAGAAAAATATTTTTCATCGAAACACTAATTATTTTTACTAAACATAATATAAATATTTATTTCATATTTACATAAATAAATAATGGTTCTACCCATAGCTTTGTTTTTGGCTAGAAAGGATTTTTTTGGCGAGCGTTCCTAGTTCACATTAAAGAGATGTCATTATTTCGTTTTTTAAGCTAACTGCCTCAGAATAGTACTGCAAAGGCTGTACGACAACACTTTCTTCTGTATCATTGGCCATATCATCTTGGTTTTCTTCATTATCGTAAGGTAACTCTTCATCCAAAGATACTTGAAAATGTCTACATACATTGTGTAGAGCACAGCAGACGTTAATTATTTGTGCAGCTTTTTGAGGTGAATACTGTAAAACTCTGGATAAATCCAAGCAACGAAATCTACTCTTCAATACACCAATAGTTCTCTCTACAATATTTCTTCCTTTGCAGTGTTGGGTATTGAATTTCGATTGTTGGGAACCTGCTTCCACATTTCGAAAAGGAATAAGCAACCACGGAAATAAACCATATCCTCCATCACCTTAAAAATAAGTGTTAAAGTCTACTGCAAACATATTTTGAACTAGACAAAATTTACCTAAAAGTCTTATATTTCTATCTCCATTATTGAAAATGTTTTCAAAATAAGAACTTGCTTCCGAATTGTTCCATACTGAGGAGTCGTGACTACTTCCGGGATAACCTGCGTCAACGTAGGTAATCCATTGCTTATGATTGCATATCTGAAAGGAATATTTATTTTTCTATATACAAATTAAAACACATTTCATTACACGTACCAACATTGTATTCAGGCTGTGGTAGCCTTTTCTATTATAAAAGAGATGTGTTTTGATAGGGGGTTTTAGATGAATGTGGGTACCGTCAACGCACATAACAGTTCCAGGCAAACCACATTTTAGGTAAAACCAAAGTTTTGCTTCCACTTTTTCTTCTGCCGTCATTTGTAGGGTAATCCATTTAGGACATAAGTGGGCTTGTAGTACGTCCAATATGTCCTTTAACACTTTGCTAAATGTGGACTGAGCGAAGCCCACATTAAAATCCTGTCCAACTCCATGTTGCAAATTACCTTCAGCAAAAAACCTTAAGCAAGCAATTAATTTTTCTTTTCTTGAAATTGAATCATTTCGCTGTGGCGGTGGAAGATGCGATTCAACAATATCCAATACATATCGAAATGCTCTTTTATTCAACCAAAAGTTTTTGGTAAACCTACGATTGTGAAATAATTGGTTTATTATCTATTTTAAAATGAAAATAATTGAACTTACATTTTATCCGGCAGTTCCATAATATTTTTTGTTTGAATAGGGGTGTATAACATCAAGTTCTTGTAATATATTGAAAAAAAATACAAAAATAAATAATAAAATATAAAATAAAATAAAATCGGAGTTGGGATTCGTAATCAGCATCAAAAATTAAACGAAGTATTTAAAACCACAAAAGAATTACAATCTAGTTTTTTTCAAAACTCCAGGTAAAGTCAAATGAAGACTTATGAGTCTTTCATAACTAATAAGAAATTACGAAAACTAAGTAAAATAGCAAAATGATTTGAACTGGAGCTAAAAGCAAAGATATGTACTACTTTGCAAAATCATCTTGCAATTTAAAGTTAAGAGATACGTCATGCTTTACCGGTTTTAAAAACCTGATGTAATAGAAAATTTTGAAGGTGAGGTTCGAAGTCAGGATATCTTAATACTCTCAAAAAAGAACGAGTTTCTGACTAATGCTATTGACCACATGAAATCACAAAGCAATCCATACCAACGTGATGAACCAAAACATAGGAATAGGATTAAAAATACCTAGTTTTTAATTTTGTTAAATTAAACATATGTATGTCGGAATAAAAAAAATAAAATCCACTTAAAACAGCTTATTTCCTTTTTTATTATTATTTGCTAAAAACGAAACAAAAAATAAAAAAGGTATAATCCACCATAATCCATAATAAAGAAGTATTTTTCTTTGAAAAAAGTACATTTAATATCTTTTTTATTTACTCAAAAACTAAGAAGTTACATTTTAACATCCAGTTATTGTTTTTTAAGTGAAAATACATTATTAGCGTTGAATCTACATATATAAAAATGAATTGCTGTTCGTTAGTCTCACTAAAACTCATGAACAGCTGAACGGATTTATCTTATCTTAGTCTTGAAATGTTCGTGGAGGTCTAGGGAAGGTTTAAAAGGCGAGAAAAAATCGAATAATTTACGGGAAAACCCTAAAAACAGCCCTTTTCTATTTCCCATACAAACGTTTTCTAGAGTCAATTTAAACTTTATTGCTATTCAATAAAGTTCATATTAAATTATAATTACTCACTGTTGTCTAAGCAATTTAGGTGTGTTCCTAACGTCAAAGAGTCAATTTGCAATTTATTACCGCTGCATAAAGTTCAAATTCAATCATATCTATGAAAATAGTCTTCACGTGCGCTTTGGAGAATTTAATGTCACGTTCCGAAAATAAACAAAAGTGAATCCCGAACGCGTGAACAGTGGATCTGGTGGAATTTATATCCTTGATGCTCCCGGAGTAACCGGAAAAACGTTCTTAATTTCATTGCTTTTGGCGAGGATCAGATCGCGAAACGATGTTGCTCTAGCGTTGGCTTCATCTGGAATAGCTGCGACTCTGCTAGAAGGTGGACGAACTGCGCATTCTGCCTTGAAATAACCATTAAACATGCAAATCACCGAAACACCAATTTGCAACATCGCCAAAAATAGCGCAATGGCCAAGATCCTATAGGTATGCAAATTAATTGTTTGGGATGAATGCACAATGGCCCATAAGAGGTCACTGGAGGCGCTGGACATAACATTGAAAGATCTTCGTGACAACCAAAATGTTTTTGGTGGTGCTATGATTCTGTTGTCAGGTGATTTTCGTCAGACTCTTCCAGTTATTCCCCGATCAACTGTTGCTGATGAACTAAATGCATACCTACAATCGTCGAATTTGTGGCAGTACGTAAAGACACTTCAATTAACAACTAACATGCGAGTATTTTTGCAACATGATGAAACTGCAAATGTGTTTGCGAAGCAGTTGTTAGATATTGGAAATAATAAAGTTGCAATGGACACCTCGACCGGATTCATCACATTATCCACAGATTTCTGTCACATCACAGATTCAAAATAGGAGCTTATTCAGCGTGTTTTCCCAGATATAGCGCAAAAGTTCAATAACCATAATTGGCTGGTTGAACGAGCAATATTGGCAGCGAAAAATAAAGATGTCGAGGATCTCAATGCGACCATTCAGAATTTTCTTCCAGGACAGTTGGTTTCCTTCAAATCAGTCGACACCGTTATGAACCGGGATGAAGTAGTCAACTATCAAACGGAGTTTTTAAATTCACTGGAATTGCCTGGATTACCACCTCACAATTTGCAGTTAAAAGTAGGATCAGTTGTCATCATGCAACATTAATCAACCTCGACTATGCAATGAAACAAGACTGGCTGTGAAAAAGCTGATGAATAACGTCATTGAGGCAACAATCATAAAAGGAAAATACAAAGGAGAGGATGTCTTGATCCCGCGAAAACTGATGATTCCAACGGATTTACCATTCGATTTTAAACGCTTACACTTGCCAGTACGTCTGGCCTTTGCGATAACAATAAATAAATCGCAAAGACAGTCTTTAGAAGTTTGCGGAATTAACTTGGAGTTTCCCTGTTTCGCGCATGGACCATTATACGTCGCATGTTCGTGCGTCGGAAAACCGACTTCTTTGTTTATTTACGCACCACAAAACAAAACAAAAAATATAGTTTATGAGAAAGCTTTAAATTAATTAACAAACTGTATCATAACAATGTGTCTGTTAATACAAATTTAAACCTTATAAATAGCCAGTATTTCAGGAAAATTCTGTTTTTTTAAGTAAGCAACATGATGTATCGAAAATAATAATAAAAAATGCTTTTTTATTCAACACGTTTTGTTTGTTTTGAAATTAATTTATACAAAAGTTTAGGTGTTTTATTTATCGATTTATCGGCAGTACAAAGTCTGCCGGGTCAGTTAGTTTAAAATAAAATTATACTAAATTACATAAAATTTTGAAAAATAAAATTACAAATTTATTTAAAAACTAGATGCGCCGCGAACCTTGATTATTATTAACGGATGAGATTTAAAACATGTTGTCGACTATAATCATCTTCACTTCAGGATTTGTTGCAATACCGCTTCGTTTTGTTGCTGAAAAAAAAAAACACATCAATTAGGTAGTGCTTTCAAAGTTTGTGGTTTATGTGAAGCTTACTTTGAAGTAGTCTTGCCATCATAAGCCTTCTCGTCAATGGACGCACAATTAAATTGTAGCAAGTTGATTGGTTTATAATTATAAAACTCCCGCTGGTAATTCGATCCGTTGATTAAAAAATTGTGGCAAGTCGTTTGTGACATTCTTTTGCGAGGCAAATTCCAAAATCCCAATCGGACCATGTCATAATTGCACAATTTCCGGTTCTATTATTTTTGAAAATTTTCGGCAGGTGAAGGTTGCGGGAAATTCTTAAAACATCATTTGGACAGTTCCTGTGTCGATGGTCTTCTATGTGATTCCAGTTAGTACTTTTGGTGATTCAATAAGCATTGTGTATTTAGGAATTCGGCTTCTATTTTTTCTGTCTATATAAGAAAATTCTAAAATAGTACATACGAAAATGATTAGATTTTCATTTTTAAAAAGACTTACAAATGATTTTTGATTCCCGTCATTTAGGAGGTTGCTTTAATGTCGACATTCATTTCATCATCTACGTGGTCTGCGTCGGCCTAAGTGGCCGCAGTAGCCGATGACTCGGTCAGCAGTGCCCCTGCCGTTCTTTAGTGAGATATTTGGCGTTACAAGCATCGATTTAGATCTAGAAGGTGAAGATTAACCAAGTTAATCACGATATGATTGTTTCGATTTGTACTTACACAACGGAACCTCATGTGCTATTGCACTCAATGAAACCAGAATATGTTGCTTTAGTTGCAGCTGCAAGAGTCGTTTTTTTTTTGGTCGGCTTGTACCATACTTCTTGGCAGCTGATGAATGGGCAAAGGACGTTGGAAATCCTAAAGAACCATAGAATTTAAAATATCCGTGTTAAGATTACTCGTAAGTAAATGAATGAACTTACCTGATTTGCCTGCATACTCTGCCGTTGCTATTGCCGCTGTTAAGTCATTCCAAAACTGGGCGGTCGACTATTGAATGTCAAAGCTTTCCCTTGCACCATTCAATTGAATTTCACAAAGTCGATGACATAGCTGTAGCTGAGGATGTTCGCTAATTCGGAATTGAATTCGTGATTCTGGTGGTGTTGTTGCATTCCATGAATCTTACTATTGGCAGAGACGTTGACACCTCTATCGTCAACGCCTGCGCCCAGTATAGCCACTGAGACAGATCTCATCTCAATGATCATGATCAGTGTTGGGACTTCTACCTTTTAAGTGGTATTTCTACCACTTTTTGGTGTTCATGAAAATCTACCACCTAAAAAGCAAATTCTACCACTTTTTGCAACTCACCGTTCACGCATACAACTACAACTTCACGCGTCCACTCCACAAACACAACAGCATATAAAATCGCTACGATGGATTTCTCCCATGCACTTTTTCACCTCAGTTATCTTTCTTTTTCTCTGTGTTGCTGTTCTGTGATCTTCCTTGTGCAGATCTTACATAGTTGTCTTATCTCTGTATAAAATAGATTGTTTACTTTTGCCACAGATAGATGAATATTATCAACGAAGAAGTTTCATTTAATTTTTCCAAGTATTTAATCCACTAATTTATTATCTTTGGAGTTTTGGATTTTAGAGTTTGGTATTAAAATGCGTAAATTTTTGGTTTCAAAACCAAAAACGTAAGTAAAGCTGATAGTTCATTTATGAATACATGCTTATTGTTTTGTTTTCTATTTCTTTATTCTCAAATGTATTTTGGCCTTTAATTTGAAAGGTACTTATTTGAAAATGATATTGTTGAACAAGATGTAATGAAACTACGAAAAGTTATGGGCAGCTATTATATTGAATTATGTGTTCAAATTGGAGAAAGATTTAACCTTTCAAACGATGAACTAAAATTTTTCAAATATTTAAACCCGAAAAACGTCATTGATGGAATAATGCCATCAGTTTTAGGTCTTACGAAACATTTTTCATCAACTATAAATAACTCAGAACTAGAGGTATTTAATAATGAGTAGAGAAAATTAATTGGAGAAAATCAATTACTCCAAATTTTTTAAACTGATGACATTGTTTCAATATGGCTTTTGATAAAAAACTTAAAAGACGGAATGGACAATTTAATTTTTGAAAACATATCTTCTTATAAGTTGGAGCTTTGTTGCTTACCGCATAGCAGCGCTGCTGCTGAACGCAAATTTTCAGATTTAAAAAATATAAAAAATGAAAAAAGTAGATAATAAATTAAAAACTACAACCGTTCACAACATTTTGGCTGCAAGGGAAATTTCAGTAAATTTTCAGAATTTTAATTATCCGAAAGCATTACTGAAATATGCTTCAAAATTTAAATTTTCCGGCGGTCTATCTAGCAAAAAATAATTTTAAGTTTTTCTAACTAATTTAATTATTGTGAATTGTGCTATTTGAAACTGAAAGAACTGAATTATTGTTTATTTAATTTTTGTATTTTTCAATAAGTTATTGAATATAAGATTTCCTACATAAAAATGGGTTTTAATTTCTACCACTTTTCTACCACCTTTTTGACATCATATCTACCACTCTTTTGCTTCTGCGAGGTCCCAACACTGATCATGATACAGCAGCAATTGAGTGTAGAAATATATACTTTACTTCAACAGGCTTCGAATAACTATTTACAAATAAAGGCGAAAGTCTGTGGCTAAAAACATTGATATTATGAGAAATATAATATAAATAAATTCACCTGGGGACTAGCGCCCTTGTTTTGAGCAAACCTTCCAAATTTCTTGAAAGAAATTGCTTTCTATATCATGGTTTGTAATCGGCAGCACCCGAAATGAAAACACTAAGGAGATGCTAAGAAAGTCGATTTTTATTCTTATGTACATCTTCTTCAGATGGTAGTAAAGTATATTATTGGAGCAATCCATAGCTGAAACAAAGCAACATAAATATTCTTTTGTTTACGAGATTCTTTTTTTTAAACGTACCTACTTGAGCTCCGAGTAGAGTAAGTCTCATTGTTTTCTTCTGGTTCCTGGTCTATCGTTTTTTTAATTAAATGCACTTGTAGCTCTTAATCGTTAAGGTTTTTGATCTGAAAAGAAATAAATTCTGTTAAATGTTTAGACAAAACAAAATAATTTACAAAAAATTACTTGTAGAATCTCAAATTGAATGTTTTGTTTTTGAAATCGAAATTGTGGAACTGTCATTTTGACAAGAATTCAATCTGACATTTTGCCTTTTTTTCACCACTCACATGTATTCACCGATACGGAATTTGAGACAGTTCATCCGAATAAAATTTGAGGGTGTTTCAGGTAGGACGAGTACCGGTCGGGACTCTAGATAATACATTTCCTCTATGATGTTATTAGTGATGTGCAACAAGTGATGAAGACAAGCAGTGAAATTCAACTTCCAGACAGAACTCTCCACAAATATTTTTCCGCTGTGGTTTTCGTTTTCATTTCGCTTTTCACTTGGAGACCACCGAAAAATTTCGTTTCGCACCAGCAGCGTACTAGGCTTTAACAGGTGAGGTTATTACAAAATATAAAAAAAATAGTGGAGAGATTACTACATCGAATTATGCACTCAAATAAGAAAAAGAATTAAGTTCCAAGAAAAAATTTTAGAAGCCGTGCAAACAATTGATCCAAAAAAATAAATCCCCAAGCCTTACCCCGCTTATACAATTGTTTCCAAATTTAATTCAAGAAGAAGTTGTCAATGACCTTGATGATGAATTGAGGGCTCTTTTACATCAAAGTATGATAAGTGTAAATTTGAAATTCGAAGACTATTGGAGCGCTATCTTTAATTTAAAAAACGCACTAAATGCTCCAATATTTCCCCTTTTAAAAACATTTGTTGGGTCCATTTTATGCTTTCCGCATAGCAGCGCATATTTTCACAAGTAGCTTTGATAAAAGATAAAAAAAAACTCTTTACTGACATCCACAGTCAATTCAATTTTTATGGCAAAGGAATTAATAAGGCATAGCTGCGCTATGTAAAATTTAATAAACATTGTTTGCCTTCCAAAATTATTACTAGTTGCCTAAATTTAAAATATAACTTTGTTTTGAGTTTTTATAAAAAAATATTCGCGTGCTAAAATTACATATTAAATGTGTTTAAAAATTCACAAATATGAATTGAAATTAACTGCGATATTTTTATTTTATTTCTATTAATTTATTTTTGTATAATAGTAATATATGTAGGTATAATATGTAGGTATTTATTTTTATTATAAAAAAGTTCCTATTTTATTAGAAGTGAAATTAATAAAAATATCAATGTTAAAATAAGACTAAGCAATTGAAATAAAAGGCTTATAGATATATAAAGTAGATATGTATCTAAGTTTATTTTTTGTTATAAATAAAAATAAATATGAATTTAAAAAAAAAAAATATATGCGTAGGTATTGCTTTTGTGCAAAAATTATGCAAAATTTTTTGGAATGTACTACTTTGGACTTCTCCAAAACGACAGCACTGCTCTTGTTTTCGATTATTTTCAAAAGTTATCTCTCAAAGCATGCTAAGACGTTCTCATCTTGCCTTGACTAGGTCTAAGCCTCAGCGCCATAAATGAGAACCGGGATTATGTTAAGAGTGCTTATAGAGTGTGATTTAAGATGCTCTAGAGAGGACTTAATTGCCTCCTAAATCCAAAGAAGCAGCAATTCGCAAGAGTAATTTTCTGTTTAATTTCAGCGCTGGTGTCGTTGTCTGAATTTATAACAGTGCCTTGTTATTAAAAGTCCAACTACCTCAAAGTTATAGTTATCCACTAAGACATCATTCTTAAATGTCCTTTCTTGATGTAAGCATATATTTGGTGTTGACCTCTAAACTCTAAACCCACCTTCTACGTTTCCATCTCAACCGCGAAATTCCAAAATTCAAAAAACCTAAAATCCCGAAAATGGAACTTTTTATTTTTGTATCCAAACTACAACTAGGAATAACTTGCATAATTCTCGAGTTGACACGATGGTCTCCTGCTCAGTAAAAAGTTCATTATATATGGTTAACAAAATAAAGTTAAAAATGTGTGCCTCCAGGGATTTTTCTCAGGAGTAAACAATTTTCCTGCCTTCAAAATTACTTCATTTTATAAAAGATATTGTGAATTGAATTTAATAAAATCCTGTTGACAGTTAAAAAAAAATAAAAACCTTCCAAAATTATTACTAAAATTTGTTAAAAAATATCTCGAATATCTCGAAAAAATTAATGTATTTACCTCTAAATTATTTGATTCTTCATAAAAAATAGTTGTGGACATGAATTTAATTTTCGGTAGAAATTCAATTGACATTTTTTTTTTTACAAAAAACGAAAACCTGCAAACAACAACTAACAACTATTAAAAATGATTTTCGACTTAAGTACCTTGAAAACAAACTCTTCATTTTATAAAGAAATTTATTATTATTTTGTAAAGATAAACCAATTGAGAGAAAAATAAAAAGCTAAAACAAAAAATATTAAAAAGTAGTAAAAATTATATTATGAGTTAAATATCTTGAGGATAAAAGAAGATACTGATTTCTAGTTGTTTTATGCCATAGAAATAAAGTTGTTGATATTTTGTAATAAAGGGTTTTTCAATAAGGGCGAATAGATGTAGAAATGGAATAAAACAAGCTGTGTGTGAGGTATTAACGAAATCATTTTTTTATTTGAAAGGCGCATGTATGCCATTAAGTGTGGAATATGACATCATTCCAATGCACGCCTCGGCTTCTTACGGTGGCACGGATCCTAGTGGTCCAATTTTCAATGACTTCCGCAGAATTTGAGCGATTACCTGTGTTATGTTCACTTTTAGGGCATCGGTCGATTGTGGTTTATTTGGTCTAGTGGGGTCAAATTGCATGACCTTGGTGGCCAATTCACATCACCCCTGCGAGAGATAACCTTACACTCTAATCGTTCATGCAAAATGTAAATCGTGGCGTTTGCTTTATGGCAAGTAGCGCTGTCCTGCTGGAACCACATATGGTTCAATTTGGGCCATAAGAAATTAGTTATCATCGTTATGTAGCGCTCGCTGTTGATTGTGACCGCCTCACTAACGCCGTTTTCAAAAATTTACGGACCAATTACGCCGCCGGCCCAAAATTCACACTAAACGTTAACTTTTTGAGGATGCATTATCACCTGGTGAACCTCGCGTGGGTTGGTGTCATCCCATATACATATACGGCAACTTTGTTTGTTAACACAGCCATTCATCTAAAAATGTGCCTCGTCACTAAAGATGATTTTTCAGCCAAAATTGGGGTCTTCTTCCAAACGGTTCGAAGCCCAGTCAGCGATCAAACGGCGTTGTCTATGGTCATGAACTTTGAGCTCCTGGGTCAGTTGGATCTTGTACGGGTTAAGGCCCGGTCCCGAAGCAATATTCGCCAAGTTGAAGTCCGCGAAAAACCAAATTCTTGTGTTGCTGTACACTTTCACGCACCGCGCCAATGTTCTCGGTCAATCTTGCGTTTCTTGAACGTACGGGTGTTCGCTAATTGTTTACTGAACCGGTCTTCTCAAAATTGACCACCAAACATCGACTGTAAAGGGCCACCACGTCTACAGTAAAATGGGGGCAATGCGCTCGACGTTTGCGGTAACGAACAGTCATTTTGATATTAAAGTTTTACCATTTGAACATGCTGTTCAATCGTGTAACTTGCCATGATGATTTGGCATAAACAACTGAATAATAAACTAAATATTTGACAGATGTCACCAAAACAAAACTGAGGCGTCTTCAGCGCTGAAGAAAGATCTAAAATGAAAACAAAACAAATTAATTAATTAAATAAAAAAATAAAGTAAGTAATCCTGCGTTACTTAAGATATTTTTACCCGTTGCCAGGCTGAGACGTGGGTTCTTCCCCACCGAAAAGTCCTGAGCGGCAGCCGTCACCGTCACTGGCAGTGGCGTCTTTAGGCATGGGCCCGGTGGGCCAGGGCCCAGGGCCCCGCAATTATTTGGCCCCCAAATCCACCAACTCAAAATGAATGAATCTATACTAGAATTATATAGAAAACGAAATAAGATTAGTAGACAGTAACGGAAAAACAAGTTTAATTTATTCTCCGTTACGTTGAAATTCTCCTCCTCAACATCTTAAACTTCTGGCAACATGAATCTTTAATCATACACCTGCACACGCTGTCAACATTATTTTAACAACTCTGCTTTCGTTCTACTCTACAGTTCTGCACACAGGTTGACTTTTCAACTCACTCCATAAACAAACACAAAGTTGTCCCATGATGATTCATTTAAATTTTAGGTGAAATTAGATCGGCAAAATATTTGTCCCTAAGTGTTGACAGTACACTCGACCTTTCTCATATGGATCAGTTGACTTTTGTAATTCGGTATGTTAAAAATTGTGTTCCCATAGAAAGGTTCTTAAAATGTATACCTATTCAAGAGCATAAATCTGAATATTTGGCTGACACAATCTTGACATTTCTGGAAAATCATGATATTTCAATAGAGGATTGTAGAGGACAAAGCTATGATAATGCGTCTTATATGTCGGGGAAATATTCTGGGTTGCTAGCAAGATTAAAAGAGAAGTGGGAATTTTCTACCTTTGTACCTTGTGCAGCTTATTCTCTTAACTTAGTAAGCCTTCATGTGGCTGGTTGTGTGCAGGAGGCAACAAGTTTCTTTCAAGTGGTTAAAAAAATATATAACTTTTTTTCTGCTTCTGCCCATCGCTGGAATAAATTGAATGTATGTTTAGGTTCACATAGAGTTTTTAAAAGCCTTTCTGAAACAATATGGTCTGCACGAGCTGATGCAGTAAACGCGATCCATCATGGTTATAAGCAAATTACTGAAGCTTTGACAACTATCTCTAGAGATCCAGAGCAAGCTCCAGACACAAAAAGCGAAGCGCTAAGCCTGCCAAAGAAAATGTCCAAACTGGAGTTCCTCATTTTAACAGAAATTTGGAGCACAATATTAGAAAGAATTCATAAAACCAGCAAGAACCGATTGACGTTGCTGCCAATTTGCTTTGTTCTTTCATATATGATATATGAGAGAATTTTGATAAATTTGAAGCGTGTGCCAAAATTCAGAATCCGGATGATAATTATAAAGACTTATTGCAACGAAAAACAGTACGAAGTTCACGTGCCACATATTTTGATGGTCCTGCACCATCCGTAAGTTGGTAATTGGGAAAGAAAAGTTGACACTATTACTTTGCAATTAAAAATACGATCCAATTGCTATCAAGAAATGAATGCATTGTTTGGCTTTTTTTGTCGATTGCAATATTTGACTTTTGTGGAGTTGCAAAATTCTTGCGAACAGTTTTCAAAAAACCATAGAGATGTTAATGCAGAAGAACTTGAGGTAGAATGCTTGCACCTCGTACAGTATTTAATAGAATTCAATAAAGATGTAAATGAAGAGAAGATCTTATTACAATATCAAAATTGTACAGTCTAATTACAGTGGATGAAATTGGGAACACATTTCCGAATGTAGAAACTGCCTGTAGAATTTGTTTATCTTTGATGGTTTCAAGCTGCAGTGGAGAGTTTTCATTTTTGAAATTGAACCGGAAAAAAAATGAACTTCGAAGCACAATGTACAATTATAAAAGTATAAAAAAATATCTGTTTTATGTTTTTTGGACAGCCACTATAACCTTACCTATTTACGTTTTTTTAGTGCTTTTTAAAAAGTAAAAATATGTACAAAAAAAAACAAATTAATTTTAAAATGATTTTTTTAACCTAAAGAATTAAAAAAAAAATATATCATACCTACTTTTTTGGCCCCCAACTCCTATTGGGCCCAGGGCCCCAAAAAGTCTAAAGACGCCCCTGGTCACTGGTTCACACTTATGAATGTTTACTTACGATATTGTTTACTCGTTGCCTGGCTGAGACTGGTGATGATGATCTGTGGTGGCTGCAATTCGTGGATTATCTGAAAATAAAAGGATATTAATTATAATTCTTTTACCCTTACTACCTAATCCGATAGGCGATTTTGTTTTTTTTTTTGTTGTTTACTTACCTCGTCGTCGTTGTTATTCGGCCTCATCCCTCATTGATACAAAATACAAAGGGCTGTAAGAAAAAAGGAGACAGTGATGACAGATAATTGGAAAGTCTTCCTGGAAAGCGAACTGGAATAGTTCCTAAAATGTTAAGGGAGGTGTGCAATAGTCGTTGAGGTGATGAGTAGGTTAGAGTGATTGTTTTTGGTTTTTCTGGAAGTTTTGAGAATGTGAAATGGTAAAGTGAGTTTGAAAGTGTTGAAAGAATGTGAATGACGACAATTAGGAGATGTTTGTTTTTATGTTGTACTGTATAGATTATTAGTGTTTTTATAGTTTTTGTTTGTGTTTTACATGTACGTATATAATTTGTGTAA
The DNA here is from genome assembly GCA_951509635.1 of Eupeodes luniger. Lineage (NCBI taxonomy): Eukaryota > Metazoa > Arthropoda > Insecta > Diptera > Syrphidae > Eupeodes > Eupeodes luniger. The sequence continues at coordinate 170,152,498 of OX608073.1, forward strand.
GATAAATATATTAACAGTAAAACGGTAAGCGACAACGAAAAAATGACTAACCTAATGATACATTATTTATGTAAACGAACAAAAACAAATGTGACGAACACGAATAAATGGGTATTTTGGCACAACAAGACGGTACAAATTTCACATGCTTTATTTGTTTCGGACTGGACGAACGCCAACCGTGGTGAATTTGAACGCGCGAACAGCGGCGCAATGTGTTTAGCCAGCGAACCGGGTAAAAACTATTGTCGGCGGCTTAAGAATTATCGAACAAAGAGAAAAGAAAGATCGACGAATAAGAAAGAAGGACTGTGGAACTTTTTGTTCAGCTTAGAGGGCATTTGAATTTTGAAGTTCGATAGTCGACCTCGACAGTCGTGCGGTAAAGGAGTAGATAGTTTTTTTTTGAGAGAACAAAGAGCGCTTTAACAAACTATTCCCGAGGAGGTTAAGATTGAAATCTTGATAACTTCGAGATTGGATTAACAAATAAAAAGGGTAAGTGCGATATGTTTTTATCAAAGTGATAGTTCTTGGGAAACGTTAACTGATTCTTGTGTTTTGCGTGTGTTTTCTTGGTGACGCAGGGTGGAAATTCTGCCAACGACGACGAACGTGCAAAGATAGCCGTGGGACTGAGGCAGTTTGGCCAAGAAGAAGAGCGAGCATATAGCCCGTGAGTCTCCGGGTGCCAAGTAAGGTTGTTTAAGAAAATATATCGGTAAAGCAGCTTTTAACGTAAATGTTAAATTACGTGCCGGCGGCAAGCCGCAGAACGACACCCCTTTCGGTTTTTTTTTGTTCTATTTGTACATATAGTTTTTCGTGGTCCAAACGCAAATTTTTGAGAGACCACTTCATTTCGAAGGCCGAGCCGATTTTGGCCGAAGTTATACCAATTCGCACGACGCGTCGTACAGTGTGCTGCTACGTACGAAAACCGAAGCCGCGCAAGATAAAAATTCTTCAATCTCAAAAAGTTCCTGAACTCAAGCAAGAAGCTCAAAATCCCTTCAAAAGCGCATACGAACCTTAGTCAAGAGAGCGGGGTCGAGCGAAGCGACGCTCAAGAGCGTCCGAAGCCTTTATATATATATATATATTTTGTTTTTATGTTAAAATTTAATTCGTCAAGCGAAATATTAATATCCATTTTGAAAGTTTTACTTACATAATATAATACATATTTAAAGTTATGGTCTTATGTGGTTTTCCATTGAACCAAAACATTGATGTGCCTTCGACGGGCCGGCAATATTTTTTTCTTAAACGTTTTCCAATGGGAAAAGTATTGATGTTTTTTCCCGACGAATTGATTCGTTTTGAATTCGTCTTTTGAGACGAATCTACACAGATTTTCACACTCAGTTTAACACAACTAAAAACTTGACAGTTTTGCAAACGTCAAATGAAATTATTGTTTGTGGAAAAAATAATTGAAGAGAATTCGGCTTCGTTCTGTTGTAATTATAAATAATTAATTTTCTGTGAAAACAATACAAAATTTGATTAATTTCTTTGCAATATTATTGTTGTGCTTTCAGGATCAGGTAATTATAAATGTATATTGAATACTTGAGATGGTTAAAGCATAATTATTTTATTTTCAGGGATTGGACTACAGAATGCTGGATTTGCTCCTAGATTCGTCTTCGTCCGAGTACGAAGATATCCTGACAATTTTCAATTGGACGACTTCGCCTATTGTTCAAGCTAATGCATTTTTATCCAGGAATAAAAGAAATTCCATTAAAAATTTTGTAAATATTTTATTATGCTTCTGACAGCTGCTACACTAATACACTTACAAAAAGATATTGCTACGTTTTTTCTTTCCATTGGATCCAAAAAATATTGATTTTTAGTTGCAACGGGCCGTCTATTTCATGTGGTTCAATGGAAATCGACATTAATTTTAAGTTTTTTTTGCGTGCCACATGTTATTTTTTTTTTAATTGTTTATTTGTGTTCCCTTAAAGTCTAACAATTTGTATCTTAGTTAAATAAACTTAAAAACTATAACATTATTTTTTTCTTTTAAATTATTAGTACATGACATAGAGTTCTCAGTACCTACTTATTTATCGATTTCTCGTATACATACTAATTAATATTTCATTTTTAGTACAATTAATTATTATTTACATTCGTATTGTTGTTAACTGTGTCTATGTTTTTTGTTTTTCATGTTAAAGGAAAGTGGGATTTAAAAACCTATTGAAATCTTTATTTTTTCTTAAAACTAATTCTTAAAAATACTTAAAAAACTAACTAACCTAGAAGGTGTCCTGGTATATGGTCTTTAACATTTCGAGATATAAGCAGGATCGACAATTGTTTCCAATTATCTAGCCTGCCTTCTCGACCGATCAGAAACCATATATGAGAACGTTATGGTAAAAGGGACTATGCGTCTGCAACGACCCAGTCACGCCACCAATATCTTTCGCGATTATAACGATCGAAATTTTGTTCATCTCTTTGAGGTATGCTTACGCAGTATCTTAGGTCTGTATTTCCACTTACTAATTCAGAGGGTTCATATAGTATTCTTTTATCTGTAGTTCTTCTTGCCATATGGTATATTATCGGTACGTTCATTGAGTCGGACAAATAGCCATGTGCATCCAGAAACAAGAAAGCCTCGGGAGGTATAAATCCACTCGTAAGTGTGTTTTTGAAGTAAAAATAAAATAAAATAACCCAGAAACAAGATCGTTCTCAATAACGTTTGCCGACCTCTCAAAATGATTTCTCACAAGGTTCAGAATGACATTGTCAATTCTGGACACACCGGAAGCATCCAAAAGTTTCTTGTTCGAAACGTAATGCCGAAAGTCAGAATGTGAGCTTCTGTACATTTGCATGCAAGTTCTAAGACATTTTCTCTCGAACATGCGAAGCTTTTCCATATACGACGGATTAATATTCCACCATACTGCACTCGCGTAAGTCAGAATTGGACGTATAAATGCTTGATAGCAAATAATCTTCACATCGGATCTCAGATAGTTGGAGAAGAAAAGGCGTTTAAGCGACAATTGCAATTGATTGTTTATGTGATCATGATAGTATAAAAATTTGTCCAAATGAACACCCAGGTACTTCACAACAGTCTTAGATTCGATGGGGAGACCCTCCGAGTTTATTATTTTAAGGTTTTTCCAATTTCGTCTCAAATCTGAATTTCCGCGTCTTATTGGGCTGCGGAACAGTATGGTTTCACACTTAGTGTTGTTTATTTTAAGCTTCCACTCGGAGCAGAATGATTGCAGCTTATCAAATTTTCTTTGCAGTTCTGTTTGAATATCTGCAATTCTTGATCCACTTGCATACAAAGTGGTATCGTCAGCAAACGCTATCGAGTCATCGATTTCCCTTAATATGTCAGAAACATATAAACTAAACAAGTGAGGTGCCGACACAGTGCCCTGTGGCAAACCATTGGTGATACTAAAAACCTTAGTTGTAGTGTTTTGTCTATCGGTTACAACAAATTTCTTATGTTTCACCATAGATGAAATTACTTTAACAAGATGGGTTGGAAATTCGTACCGTATGAGTTTAAATAAAAGCCCGTTAATCCAAACCGTGTCGAAGGCTTTTTCGATATCTACTAAGCAGGCAGCTGTACATCTCTTTGCGTTCAGATTCCAGTTTACATCTGAAATCAGTTTTGTAACTGCGTGCACTGCTGAGTGATTTCTCTTGAACCCAAATTGGTTTCGCTGTACTAACTCCTTTTCTTTGCACACGAACTGGATGGACTTACAAATAACAATTTCAAAAATCTTTCCGATATTAGGCAGGAGACTTATTGGCCTATAGCTAGAAGGATAAGAAGGATCAGAAGGATCCTTTTTCTTTTTTATTATTGGAAGTACCTTCGAAGTTTTCCAGCAACTTGGGAAGGAACAGTTATTTAACAAGTTATTAAATATAACGCAGTATTGGCGTATGATTTCGACTGGAATATGTTTTAAGACAATGTTCGGAATGTTATCTAGACCGCTTGATTTTTTATTATTAAGTTTACGAAATATTTGTGTCAGTTCGTCTTGTGTTATGAAATAGTTCATGGTCCGTTCTACTGTAAGTTCATTTACCTTAAGATTATCAGTAAATCTTAGGAGTGTCCATATTTCGGTACTGTAAAGTCTTGACAATTCGGTATTTACCTCGTTAGTTTTGGTGCTAGGAAGTTCTCTAGCATGAATTGACTCAAAGTGAGATCCTATAAGGTTGATTTTATCTGCTTCAACATCTACTATAAAAGATTCATCGATGATTGGGCATTGTTGACTGTCAATCCCAGCTTGAGAAAGTAGTGTTTGCGACGATAATGGTATTTTGAGCGTATGTATTTTAACATTATTAAATTGTTTGTAAATCTGTTTTATTTTTGGAAACATGTTTCTTGAATCAGATTTTATAACACTTTCGGCACGTTGCTTCCAATAATTGTTAATACTATTTTCGAACTGTTGGCGTATTAAAACTTTTACATTTCTCAAGAGGGATTTTAATCTTACTAGCTCTGCATTTTGGACATTCTCTTGAAACTGGCGAACGTATTCTGTTTATTTGTGTAATTAAAAAGCTTTTATATTTTTGTAGTGTATTTATGTCACGGTTTAAATAACATTCCATACTGTTCTTTGATTTAACTTTAGGAACTGACGACTCCATAGCTTGTAATACCACCGTATTGAGATTCCCGATATAGAAATCATACTCCTCGTTCGTTAGATTCCTATTGCTAGGAATGTTAGAAGAGGCAGTGCAGTTCCTATATTTTATGGTGGCGCAACGCTGAAACCGACACCAATCAGTTTGCCTAAAATTGAATTTAGGGACTTCGTGTCGTGTTGCGAAGTTAGACATCAAGTTGTCAGCAAATGTCAATGGTATAACTATTGCCTTATGATCGCTATCATACAGCAATAGCGACATTTTATTGTCGTGGACCGTTTGTATTTGTAATCGTGCGTCCGCGATGCAAAGATCTAAGTAAGAATTTCCACGAGGGTAACTTGGTGTTACAGGGCTATAAAGCTTCATTTTATAATTTATTTGGTTTTCTTCAAGGAAATTGTGTAGAAAGCTGCCTCTTCCATTAGCCCTTGAATCTAACCAGTTTGGATGTTTTGCATTAAGGTCTCCTGCTAAGACGAAATAGTTATCCAAACTATCTAGCCTTAGTTTTTCGAATAGTTTTTCGAGCTCAACTTTAAACTCATTGGCTGGTGCTGCCGGAGCATATGCTGATATCAAGTAGAGACGACCATTACCCCTTAAAGGCAGAGAGATAATGGTCGTTTCAAGACATCCGAAATTTTAAATATCGATTCGTTCGATTACAGTAAATTCTAGTGGCTTACGTATAAGGATCGCGGTCCCTCCACTTTGTGTGGAATTACGTCGATCGTTTCGTATGATATCGTAGTGTTCGAGTTGTATGTTATGTCGTTCATTAAGTTTTGTTTCGCTCAAAAAAAGAATGTCAGGTCACTTCGTCTATTGTTGGATATTATAGAATTGACGTTGAGAGCAATTATCTTGAGGGTAGCTCTGTTCATTTTGAGGATGACAAGGAGCTTAGAAGTTTATCAAACTTCATAGCTAGATCTCCAACAACCTTAGTAAGACTGTTGATCTGTGCTTGCAAATTTTCATTTGCGGGAATTATATTTGGTTTTGAGGTACCAATACCAATGGAGCTCATGGGATTTCGAACTATATTGGCAAATGATATCCCCCCACGGACACGATTTTCGATTTTATCGAGCTTTTCAGATTTGTTTTGTTGAGTTTCTCTTTTATGAGCCTGAATTCTATTTTCCAGTCTCTTATGGCTTTCGCAACCCTTCCAGGAAGCAGGGTGACCGTTTTTTCGGCACAGAACGCACGATAATTCATCTTTACTTGCTTCTTTTTGAACAAGGCATTTACCCGGTTCATGCGTATTTTGGCACTTGACGCACCTGTATGCCATCTGACAGTTAGGATTGGCATGGCCTATCCTTTGGCACCGATGGCATTGAAGAGTACCATTCCTTCGAATTTTTTCAAAATAAACTGAGTGTCCCTCTATGGAACTTATCTGTTTCAAATTTTGTACTAAACTTTCCGGAGACAACTGTACCGCTATAATAGGCAAGATTCTATTCTCACGTTTAGAGATCGTCGTAGCATACCTAAAAGCTTTAACAAATTCTAAATTTTCAACTTTTAATTTTTTTAATTCGGCTAAGACCTCTTCTGGGTCGAAGCTAGCGCTTAGACCTTTCAGCAAGAATGATTGTAGCCTGTCTTCCTTGCTTGTATATGTAAAAAATTCAGTACCTGCTTCAGAAAGCAGCTCCTTGACCTTATTACAATCATTCTTATTATATAAACTTAAAGTTAATTTGTTTTTGTTTACATTTTTTATCTTAAAATTATTCTCACCAATTTCTACTTTTAACAATTTTGGTAGGACGTGACTATCTTGTTGAAAAACTTTTATTGGTGGGGGTTTTTTGTATCGCCTTCACTGTTGTATTGTTGTTGGTCTCATTTTTATCGCCTCCACTGTGCGATTTCGAATTTAATATTTTGGGGCTGTTAGTATTCGTTTTTTTCTCTCTTTGGGTTTTCGCTCGTGCGTTACTAGCTTTCATTTGAGCTATGAGAGCACTGGACGTATTTGTTGTTGTTTGGCTGACCGGTGCAGTAGCATTTTCTGCAGTTTGTTCTGCGATGTTGCTGTCGTCAGAGAGAAAAAACTAAATGAGAGAGCCAAATTTCCTCGTCTCCGTCTCTTCGAAACCTCTTACTCTCATTTTTTATAGCGTGTTGAATTCGTATCGGTGTAAACATGTTTTCACCTCGGAGAAGAGTACACAAAAAAACATCAGTTCAAGGAAATGCGACATTTCTCATTTTTGTTTATTGATAGGCAAGAAGGCTATGTTTTTTAAAGTCTCATTATTATATTTGTAATTGTCATGATTTTCTATCTTTAATTTTACTAACATCTTGTCGTTTTTATATCTACAAAAATACTCCTATAATTCAAATTAATTCTAGCAGAACATTTTTGTTTGTCAAAAAATAACGGGAGAAGTTATACCGGTAGTTCGTGGTGAATTTGTTTTTCTCTTCTTTTTCTCTAAGTTAAGCAGCATTCACATGAGCGCGACCAACGAACGACGACGAATGAATTACAAAATGTGAGTTTATGTACGTTTAAAGACATATTTCCACACAAAATCTTAACAAAACGATAGCAATATAGTTTCTATTTGATTTATGATGCATACTTTTACTTTTCAATATCATATATTAATAAATTTAAGAAAACAAATTTATTCGTCGCGAAAAAAATTTTAGTTGATACGAACAGTCAAACTTTATTCGCGTTCCACATCATCCACACTCGCAACGAATAAAAAAACCGCGCGTACTTAACCTAAAAAAATCATTCTTGTTTTGGTTTCGGTGGTGAATGTCAAACTTCATTCGCGACGAATTAAAAACTCTCATGTGAGAGAAATGTCAAAATCGACGAATATTCGTCCATTCGTTGGTCGTGCTCATGTGAAAAGTGCTTTAGTTGAAAGCAGTAAGAATAGCTTATCACCTATTCACAAATCTTATGCAATGAAAATTGGCAACATAAGTAACAAGTTGACGGTCTTTTTATTTAGTCTCTACTTAAATCACTTATTTTCAGCATTTTGGAAATGTCGTGAGTAATGTAAAGAAAATAAACAACAAGTACACACAAATAAAATAGGAATGGAAAAAAGAGATGAGTATATAAAAATGTTTTCAATGTTCCATGTTTACATTCTGTAACTCTCGTTTTCAATGTTCCTGCAACTCTCGCATCGACAAAATTAAGTCGATAAACTCTGGAAATTGAAACAAATCTGAGCTTTTTTTGCATTTTCAACTTTCTGAGCGAAAATTAAACGCATAAACGAAGCTAATAATAAAAATAATAGTTGTAGTGCTTTCAGAGTCTTATGTTTCAATGGTGGTCGCCATTTTTCAAAGGTGGTGAGCAGAGAGAAAAGAGAGAAAAGTTTATTCTCTCTCGTGGTGAGTATGCACACAAACTTGCATAAGTATTTGTTCCCCACATTTTTTTTATATGGAGTTAATACATATGCAAGTTGGTGGCCAAATCACAGCTTGTAGGCAAAAAGAGAGCAACCGTCGAAGTTGGTTCTCTCTATTAGTTCTTTTCTCTCTGCTGTCGTCGTCATCCATTTGGAGCGGCAAATATTTATTATTTGATAGCCGTTGCTCCGCAATCTCACTATCAGCACAGATAATAGAGTTACATAGATATCGCATCCAGTGGAAATAAAAATGATCATATTTTTTACCTACTATTTAAAGCGATTTGTTGAAGTCAAACCTTGCAACCATATTCAACATAACAAAATAAAACCTATAATACAATATCCCAGCAACAGACGACAGACGTTGACCTGTGAGTTGCGTTCGAAAGATAAATAGATACATTTTCTTATTTGAATTCGTGTTCGTTTGCCAATGCAACCCTTTTGAGTTCTTTTTACGTCGCTTCTACGTTCCAACACACTATTTGCTGTGCAGGTAGTTTTTTGTCTATATAATTTTGCAGCAACCAACGCGTTGCAACGCTTTCTTTTTCTTCGCTTCTCAATCTAATCGGTTGAGCGAGCGATTGACTGGAAGGTATTGGGATCGGGATGGCTCGTCTGGTGTGTCGTTGCGTTGGATTTGTTTGGTCGTGTCGTGCGTAGGTATGTATAGTGTGTATACATTTTCTATATTTTTTTGGGTTGTGCGATCGGGGTTTGTGTGTGGCTTCTTCTTTTTATTTTGAAGTTATTTAATTTACTTCATTCGTTGTCGACTTTCGAACGATTTGGATGTTCATTTATGTTTTATGTATATACATGATTGAGCAATACATTTTTCTTTGTTAATTTTACAGTCAGTGGTCCTTTTTTTCAGCGAGTTTATTTGTCAACGTTTTTTTTTAATAGCAATGGGTGATAAGAGATTATCTGGGGTTTTTTGTTCTGTTTGTATGAAAACGAAAAGAGATTACCCTAATTTGAAAATTTTTAAGTGCCCTTCTAGGGAAAAAAAATGAAATTTTGAATAATTTGTGGAGGCAGGCATGTGGATTCAGAAATGAAGGCAAATACTTTGTATGTGGAGACCATTTTTGTCCCGAGTTTGTGGGAAGAAAATATCTTAAGAAGGATGCTGTTCCTTCTTTAAATTTAAATTCTGATTTGGGTTCAGACTTAAATTTAGAAGATCTTAATAAGTCTCCTCCAACTAAACGAAGAAGAACTTCGAGCAGTTGTAGCATTTCATGTGTAAGGTGCGATCAATTATCACAGAGATGTGCAAAAGAGGAGAAAAAAAATGCAATTAAAAAAAAAAATTATCAAGTTTAAAAATTCAAATAAAAAACTTAAAAATAAAGCATTATAAAAAAAAGAGAGCGCATACTGCTTTAAAAGATTCAAAAAAAGGGAGATTATCTTTATCGTCTCAAATCCAAGGGCTACATATTTCCGACCATTCAAAAACATTTTGCGACATGTTGATGGGGTTGTCGAAATCTGCAAAATATAATAACAACGAAAAAGAAATTTCCCAAAATATATTTTATAGATCGCAAAGCGCCTATAAATTTTTGAGGGATGGGCTGGGCTTCAGGCTTCCCCACATATCCTCTTTATACAGATGGGCTCCTGTTAAAGGAATTCAACCAGGATATGTAAACAATGCCCATTTGTATCTAAAATCAAAGTTCGCTTTATTAAACGAGCGAGAACGTTGTGTTGTGTTGATATTTGATGAGATTAGGATTCGTCAAAACCTCACATATAATATTTTAAATGATTTAAAAGATGGTTTCGAAGACCTAGGAGCAAAAAGAAACAGAATTTTTGCCAATGAAATATGTGTTTTCATGGTAAATGGTTTGTTTGATAGTTGGAAAAGTGTTTGAAACTATTTTGTGTCACAAACGGTGTAAATGGGGCTAACCTAAGCGAAATTATAAGAAATAATTTGAAAATCTGTCAAGATCTTGGTCTTAAGGTTTGCGCTGTAGTCTGCGATCAAGGACCTAATAATAGAAAAGCTTATCAAATATTAGGTGTTTCTGAAGAAAAACCATTTACAATTTTTAATGATAAAAAAATATTTTGTTTTTATGATTTTCCTCACTTATTAAAATCAATTCGTAATGTTCTACTGAAATCAGATTTACAAACTCCAGATGGTAAGGTTTCTTTTAATGTTTTCAGAGAAATATACAATTTAGAAATTGACAACGTGGCTAAGACATGTTTAAAATTTAGAAGTTCTCATATAGCACCAAATGCTTTTGAAAAAATGCATGTTCGTCTTGCTATTTAATAAGTGATTTAATTTAAAACAGAATGATCCTATTTATTTCAATATAATAATGTACCTACATAGTATGTACTATATATGTATACATGTACCTAATTTATGAATTTGTGAGACTTGTTCTAGTCAATGTATGTTTTCGTTATATGGATGTAAAATAAAATGAAAATAAATTTGTTTTGTTTGTATTTTTTGTTTTTTTTCATTATCTGCTACATATTTAACAAATCTACTTCGTTTTTTGGGCATAGTGTTTCACTTTTTGGGCTTAGCATTCTTATCCCTATCGAAAGTCGACGACGAATGAAGTAAAAATAACTTCAAACACCGATCGCACAACCCAACAAAATATATAAAATGTATACCTACGCACGACACGACCAAACAAATCCAACGACACACCAGATGAGCCATCCCGAAACCTCTTATATCTTATGCCATAGTTAGTTTCTTCAATAAATTTTTCTAAGGATTTTATATGTTACCCCAGTTTCATGAGCTAATGTTTTTTTAAAGAACAACCTTGCTTTTAACACTGGAGTACACGCGCCCTATTTTTTTACACCAATGCACGCGTGGCCTACTATGGTAGACCATTTAATAATGTTAATAATTTTTTATTTTAAAAACATATAAATGAAATAAATAATTTTACGTAATATTCAATTAGCCTTTAACATTTAATAACCATAATTTATGAATTTTAGGTTGGAGTGTAAAATAAAAAAAATTATTTCAATTCTAATACTATTAAAAAACTGTTAAGTTATGAAGAAAACTGTAACTGTGGTCTACTATAGTAGTCCACGCGTGCACTCCAGTGTTAAAGAACAACCTTGCTTATATTCACAGGTTGGCCTTGGCACATACAAAAATCACACCCAGGAAATACAAAAAAAATTCAAACACATCGTTAAGAAAGATCAACATAAAATACACAAAAGACAAAAAAAAACAATAAGGCACAAGAAGTAAAAAAAAGAAAATACAACAAGTTATACAATGCAATCAAATGTTTGAGTATGATTCATGCTAGTTCGATCAAACTGGGATGTAGTGGTACGTCCCAGTCGATTGAAAAATGGTAATTTTTTTTCCTCTGCGTGCGATATCTATGGAACTATAGTATCTGTGCTATCAGGTTTATTTGTTTTTGTTTTTTTCGTCTAGTGTCTAATTTAAAAGAATCACTATCACCTTCACTATTGTGTTTTTGTAGTTTACTTATAGTTTCTTTTAACTCGCGCACTTCTTCTCTGAGAACCTCTATTAATTGGTAGGCCTCGCAAAGTTCTCTGTCTGTACCCACTGAGGGGTCTTCCCCCCCTGAAGGGTTTATCATTTTATTTCTTTTTTTCGTATTCACAGTATAGTTATGTACTATTTTCTTTGTCTATTAATGTTTTATTTAGTTGGAGATCATTAAGATCTAATAACAGATCGTTTTTTAACGCGAATATGCGTTTTGTTTTATTTTGTTATATCTCTTAATTATGAGTTTTCTTTTAATTTTTCTGCGATGTTCAATGGTAGACATGTGCATTCAAGAGGACACAAGCGTCCACAGGTTTTTCTCAAAACAAACCTCTGTCTATCAACTCCTACTCACCTCCCCGTGATGAACATCGGGTGCCTAGTACCTCAACTGGATATTGGGTTCTGTCATATATAAATTATTATCATATCATTGAACATGTCTAAATCTGAAGTAGAATATTAATTATCTGTCTCTCTCTATGAATTATATCTCTTGTCTTTTCCTATTCACAATTCATTATTTCATTCCACGTTGCAATCGATCTAAGTAAAGACGTATATAATTTTGAGGTTAAAGAGTAACTATAGTAGCAAGTTGTTTTTTTATTTTAATGAAATAAAGATTATAATGAATTTTAATGGTATCTAAGTCTCCTTATTTTCCACTCAGACTTTTAGACACAACAGTATTGGCGACGAGGAGTAAACTTAATTCCCAGCAATCAAGAAACAAAAATTTTCATCGAAGATCAAAATGGATGCCGAACAGCTCGCTACATTAATTCAAGCCATGACGAACATGACAAATGCCTTGCAAAATCAACCGGAGCACCCAAGAACAGCAAATGTTAATATAATATCAAATTTCGACCCATTCGACTCCAAAGTAGAACAATTCAAAAATTATAAAGAACGCTTAGAAATTCATTTCCAGATAAAAAACATATTCGAAGACAAAATAATGTGCGCTAAACTACTATTGCAATTTATTGGTTCGGCAAATTATTCTTTGCTGACGTCGCTCGCAGCTCCTAAAAATATTAATGAATTAAAGTATGACCAGTTAATTGCATTATTAGAAAAGCATTATTGCCCGAAAAAAAATTCATTGGTAGAACAACATTATTTTTTATCAGAATATCAAAATGAAAAAGACTCTATAAACGATTATGTGGCAAAGCTTCGACAGCGCGTGTTATACAGCAACTTCAACTGCACATGTGGTCTCTCAATAGCCAACGTGTTTCTTCGAGCACAATTTATTAGAGGGCTACGAGACAATAACATTAGAGAGAAACTTCTTCAAGAAGAAAACTTGCAATTTGACAAAATAGTTGAACATGCAATTCAGCTCGAAGCATCGAAGGTAGATTGCAAATTAATTGCAAACAAAAATAACTCAACAAATGTGGAAATCAATAAAGTTACCAATTCAAAATATCGACAGCAGAATAAAAACCACAGGCATACTTCAAACAGCCAATCTCAACAGCGTTCAAAATCAAGAAATTCTAAATCATTCATCGATTACAAAAGCTTAGGAATCGAAGGATTATGTCTGCGATGTGGTCGGAATAATCACCTAGCAAATGATTGTAAATCAAATAGAAATTTTCTTAACTGTGAGTATTGCAAAAAACGTGGCCATGTCAAACGAGTATGCATACAAAATTTATTAATCAAATCGAATCAAAAAACAAATGCTATTACAAGTCATCCAACAAATAATGAACAGTACGATTATTCAGACAACATACATCACTTAAATAAAATAGTTGATATTTATTCCAAATCCGAAATATGTTCGATTGATGGTAGAAAATTCTACACATATGTTTTGATCAATGGTAAGCGTCAAGAATTCGAAGTAGATTCCGGATCGGGATTTACGTTGCTGCCGGAAAAAGATTTCATCAAACTTAATCTAAACGTTCCCATGTACAATGCAGATGTTGGTTTTCGATCGTATACGGGAGAGATATTCGCTCCAATAGGAAAAGTTGAGGTACAGGTACAATATCAACACAAGACATCGAAAGAGGAGATGTATATAGTCCCTTCAAAATATGCACCACTTATAGGCCGAGTATGGATTCGACATCTGGACATCAGTTTACAAAATATTGACCAACCCTCACAACATCTGAGTAATGAAATTTTTACCATCGATTCCATTCCTGAATTAATGAACAAATATGCCAAAATTTTCGAACAGAGAGTGGGATCCATTCCAAACGTAGTTTGCTCATTAAAACTGAAAGAAAAAGCCAAACCAGTTTTTGTAAAGGAACGTGAAGTACCATTCGCACTGCGTGATAAAGTGGAAAAAGAACTTGATGAACTAGAAAAGGATGGAATTATATCAAAAGTTAATACAAGTGATTGGGGTTCACCTCTGGTGGTGATTCCAAAACCCGATGGCAAGGTGAGGTTATGTGTCGATTACAAAGTAGGAGTAAATCCTCAACTGGAAACGGCACATTACCCAATCAAGCGAATCGATGAACTTCTAAATAAATTACGAAACTCTAAATATTTTTGTCGACTGGACTTATACAAGGCCTATCTGCATGTACAAGTTGATGACGAGAGCAAGCAGATTCAAACGATTTCAACTCACAGAGGCACGTATCGAATGAATCGACTATCTTTTGGAATTAAAACAGCACCTAGCGAATTCAATAGGATACTAGATCAAATACTTCAAGGACTAGAAGGTACTTTATCTTACTTTGATGATATAATAATACATGGGGCAACAATCGGTGAGTGCAAAGATCGTTTAGTTAACTGTTTCGAAAGATTACAAAAGTACGATTTACACATTAATAAAGATAAATGTGAATATTTTAAAGAAGAAATCCGATACTTAGGGTACGTTGTACGTAAGAATCAAATTCTAAAATCACCAGATAAAATTCAAGCCATTAAAGATATGCCACGACCAAAAACATCAGATGAAGTACGAACATTTTTGGGAATGACAACATACTATTCCAAATTTATACCGGATCTTTCAACTATTACCTTTCCGTTACGACAATTGCTCAAAAAAAATAATAAATTCAAATGGTCAGAGTCGTGTGAAGCTGCGTATGACCCACAGTTACAGACAACGTTAGCATGTGATGCAAGTCCATTTGGGATAGCGGCTGTTTTGTCACATATTGACAAGGGTTCGGAACGCCCAATTGCTTTTATATCCCGATCTTTAACATCAGCGGAACAAAATTACAGCCAACTTGACAGAGAGGCACTGGCAATAGTTTTTGCCATTGACAAATTTTATATGTATTTGTACGGAAAAGAATTCATCTTAATAACAGACAATAAACCACTAACAAGAATATTTCACCAGCACTCAAAAATTCCAGCCATGACATCAACCAGACTTCTCAGATATGCTTCGTTCCTACAAGGATTTAACTACACAATTCAACACAAGAAAGCAGAAGAACATCTTCATGTAGATTGTTTATCAAGAAGCCCAGCTACGGATTCATTTCAAAAATTTAAATTTTTCTTAGATGACGAGATCAAAGACCTTCAAGATCAAATTATCAATCAAATATCAACTTTATCAATTACAGCTACATCAATAGCGAAAGAAAGCGAAAATGATCCAAAACTATCAAAACTTAAAGAAGAATTAATTAAAGGAGAAATAGAAAATGCTGATTATTCGTTACAAGATGGAGTTATTTTTAAGGGAAATCGTGTTGTTATTCCAGACTCTCTGCAAGGCGAAGTCCTTAAGGAACTACATCATACTCACATTGGCATTGTAAGAATGAAACAATTGGCCAGGAAATATTGTTACTGGAATGGAATTGATTCAAGCATAGAAAAACTTGTAAGAGCTTGCGAAAAATGTGCTGCTGGAAGAAATAGTCCTCCTAAGATCGCTACTCATCACTGGGATGAACCAAATGAAAACTTTGAAAGAGTACATATGGATTACGCCGGCCCATTCCAAGGCTATAACTTTTTCGTCCTCATTGATGCAAAATCAAAATGGCCAGAAATTAAAGTTTCAAAATCAGCACCTACATCGGAAGTAACAATCAGCTTTCTTCAAGATATTGTCGCGACACATGGGCTACCCAAAATCATTGTATCGGACAATGCATCGATTTTTCAAAGCACCGAATTTAAAAGATACTGTGAAGAAAATGGTATACTACAAAAGTTTATAGCACCAGGGCATCCAGCAACTAACGGATTAGCTGAGCGACATGTTAAAACATTAAAATCAAAATTAAACGCTATGACAGAAGAAGAAGGTTCAATGTATGAAAAAGTACGAGAAATTTTATATCGTTATCGAGCTACACCTTTATCGAATGGAAAAAGTCCAGCACAGCAATACCTTGGCAGGGAGATGAGAATTAAATTAGATGCGATACGTCCTTCTAAACATGAGAAATCGTCAAATGAAAATACAACACAACGTCGAAATTTAAGCGTGGGAGATAGAGTTCAATCAAGATTTTACACAAGTGGAAAACCAGGGTGGAAATTCGGAGTCATCAAAAAGAAGTTTGGTCATCTGCACTATGAAATCGAGCTGGACAGTGGATACGTAATAAAACGTCACATCAACCAATTATATAAATCAGGTGTGGATTTTCCAAAAAAGAAAGTTACTTTTCCAGAAGGTCAACCGAAAAGAAGTGATCTTGGACTAGATGAAATACAAATTCAATTTGATGAAGTTCCATTGATACCAAGAAGTATCGAAGTGCGAACACAACCAGTTGCAGAATCAATCAACATACCAGCGATTCGCAGAACCGGCAGAACTCGACGACAGCCAGCTTATCTTCAAGACTACGAGCTATAATAGCGTGGGAGATTGTCATATATAAATTATTATCATATCATTGAACATGTCTAAATCTGAAGTAGAATATTAATTATCTGTCTCTCTCTATGAATTATATCTCTTGTCTTTTCCTATTCACAATTCATTATTTCATTCCACGTTGCAATCGATCTAAGTAAAGACGTATATAATTTTGAGGTTAAAGAGTAACTATAGTAGCAAGTTGTTTTTTTATTTTAATGAAATAAAGATTATAATGAATTTTAATGGTATCTAAGTCTCCTTATTTTCCACTCAGACTTTTAGACACAACAGGTTCCAACCCCAGTGGAAAGTTGTTGGGGGCAGCAAACGAGAGAGGGGGGGAGAGATGCATCCACTAAGGCACCTC
Source organism: Eupeodes luniger (assembly GCA_951509635.1). Classification (NCBI taxonomy): domain Eukaryota; kingdom Metazoa; phylum Arthropoda; class Insecta; order Diptera; family Syrphidae; genus Eupeodes; species Eupeodes luniger. The sequence continues at coordinate 170,169,387 of OX608073.1, forward strand.
TCCTTATCCAGACGGCAGCGGAGGAATTCCCGAGATGGAATCAACGGTGGCGTCTACAGTTCCAGTAAGGCTGAACTACTTAGTGAACACCTTATAGGGCTTCTACGACTTATTCGGAGCCCAGGCCTATAAGGAGCGGTTTATCCGGCTCCCCGTCCTTGGAGTTATACTAAGGATCTGGCCCTCCAGGTTGGGGGTTGTGCCGTCAGGGTGACTTCCTGACCACTTAAAAATTTCATAGTTGCGAAGCACCAACAAGCCTCGGATACGGACGGATTTACTGTTGACAACCTAAGCAAACGAATTAAGGACAACGAACTTCGGATTTGTACGTGGAATGTTAGGTCCCTTAACAGACCACGTGCAGCCGAAAAATTAGCGGAGGCCCTAGACTGCTATAAAGCAGACATCACCGCCATCCAGGAAATACGATGGGATGGGCCGGGCAAAAAGAGGATGAAAAACTGCGATATTTACTATGGTGACTGCTACCAAGAAAACCAACAGCGCTTATTTGGATGCGGCTTTGTCATTGGAGCCAGACTTAGGCAACAAGTCTTGAGCTATAGGTGCATCAATGAGCGCCTCATGACCATCCGCATCAAGGCTAAATTCGGCAACATTAGCCTGATATGCGCGCACGCCCCCACAGAAGAGAAGGATGACAACACCAAAGATATGTTCTTCGAGCTCTTAGACAAAACATATGACCAGTGTCCTAGCTACGATATTAAAATCGTCCTGGGCGATTTTAATGCCAAGCTAGGAAGGGAAGACATCTTTGGTGGAATAATCGGGAAAAACAGCCTGCACGACAACACTTCCGACAACGGATTCAGGCTCATAGATTTTGCTGCGGGGCGAAACGTCATGGTAGCCAGTACGCGTTATCCACACCTCAACATCCACAAAGGAACTTGGAGATCTCCAGATCAAACTACCGTCAACCAGATTGACCACATTGCGATCGACGCCAGACACGCTTCCAGCATCATGGATGTCCGAACTTTCCGAGGAGCTAACATCGACTCGGACCACTACCTTGTTGTAGCCAAGGTAGCACTTCGGGTTTCCAGGCCCAAGGCAAAACAGGGAGATGCTGGGAGAAGGTACAACGTCGAACGGCTACAATCGCAAGAGATCGCCGACTCCTTCTCCGACCGAGTTACAAGTAACCTCTCTCGAAGTTCTGTGCTGCCAACACAATGTATAGAAAACCAGTGGCAACATTGCCAAGACGCACTCAGAGAAGCCGCCTCTGACGTGCTGGGTTTCAAGCAACCACCAACAAGGAACCCCTGGTTTGATGAGGAATGTCGGTAGGCAAATGCAGCCAAACAACAGGCACGCAAAGCGGCGCTGCATAAAAGGACGAGAGCTGCTCATGAGCTCTATGAGCAGAAGAGGCGAGAGGAACACCGACTTCTCAGAAGGAAAAAGAGAGAGCATGAGAAACGTGCGGTCGAAAATGTTGAGAGGTTTAAAAGCAGGAATGAAGTTCGAAAGTTTTATGAACAGGTGAAGCGAAATTCACAAGTACATAAACCTAGAACCGAAGGCTGTAAAGACGAAAGTGGAAACATCATAGTGGAACCGCAGTCAATGCTGAGGATATGGAAGGACCACTTCTGCAGACTGTATAACGGCGACGACGAACCGAATTCCGCTTTTAGGCAGGATGATCCATTCAATATAGACGACGAAAGCCAACAATCCCGTCCTCCCGACTTAGACGAAGTAAAGATTGCTATATCTAAGCTGAAGTCTAACAAAGCCGCTGGAGCAGATGGCCTGAATGCCGAGCTCTTTAAAGCAGCTGGAGATGAGTTGGTTAGTAGCATGCACCAACTTATCTGTAAGATATGGTCGGAAGAAAGTATGCCCGATGAATGGAACCTCAGTATTGTTTGCCCGATCCTGAAAAAAGGAGACCCTTTAAACTGCACCAATTATAGAGGAATCAGTCTACTTAACATCGCCTACAAAATCTTCTCTGCCGTTATATGTGAACGTCTAAAGCCCATCGTCAACAACTTGATAGGTCCTTATCAGTGTGGTCTTAGACCAGGAAAGTCCACAGTCGATCAAATATTCACATTACGGCAGATCCTGAAAAAAACCCAAGAACACCAAATCGACACCCACCATCTTTTCATCGATTTCAAGGCCGCTTATGACAGTATCTACAGGGACGAACTGTATAGAGCCATGTCTAGTTTTGGCATCCCTGCCAAACTCGTCCGCTGCTCCATAAAGGTTGGAAACAACTTAACAGAACCTTTCGATGTCAAAAAAGGTTTTAGACAAGGTGATGCGCTGTCATGTGATTTTTTTAACATCGTACTTGAAAGAATAGTGCAAAGCTCACACGTCAACACTAGAGGCACTATCTTTCAAAAGTCTGTCCAATTACTTGCATATGCTGATGACATTGACATAATCGGAAGAACTCAGCGTGATGTCAATGGGGCTTTTGTGAGTATTGAGGCAGAGGCGGCAAAAATGGGTTTAACGGTTAATGAGGGCAGAACAAAGTACATGCTGTCATCAAGAAAGGACCTACAACACCGACCGACGGCTTGGTCAAAACGTCACCATCGACAGACGTAACTTTGAGGTAGTCAAGGACTTCGTCTACCTAGGCTCCGCTGTAAACGCAGAAAACAACACCAGCGCTGAGATCAAACGAAGAATAACTCTTGCTAACCGCTGTTTCTTTGGGTTAAGAAAGCAATTGAGTGGAAAAATACTCTCTCGAAGGACCAAAGTGTCGCTATATAAGACCCTTATCATCCCCGTCCTGCTATACGGTGCAGAAGCATGGACTATGACAAAAGCGGATGAAAGCACCTTGGGTCGTTTCGAGAGAAAGATTCTTCGTGTGATCTATGGTCCCGTATGCATCGAAGGGGAGTGGAGGAGAAGATGGAACGACGAGCTGTACGGGCTGTACAGCGACGTAGACTTAGCCAGAAGGGTAAAAGTCCAACGACTAAGATGGCTGGGTCACGTAGAGCGCATGGAAACCAATGCTCCGGCCCGGAAAGTCTTCGAATCCACACCTACAGGACAGCGCAGTAGAGGAAGACCGCGAATCAGGTGGCGCGCACAAGTGGAAGGTGACCTCACCCAACTCGGAGCGCGAAACTGGAGACATCTAGCTAGGGACCGAGCTAGATGGAGAAGTTTGTTGGGTGAGGCCCTAGTTCACACAGGACTGTAGCGCCACCTTAAGTAAGTAAGTAAGTTTAATTTTTCTGCACTGAGTAAAACACAACCTTACTCGCAAAATGTGACTTCTACTCCTTGTGCCACATGTTATAGTTAAAAAAGAGTCCATTCAACATATGTACACCATTGAAGAATTTTATTTAGATCGACGTGGATAGATATTATTCGCATCTGAGAACGGTTTTATGCAGCTAAAAAACTTTAAGATCATCAGCATTCAAAAGGTATCTTGAAAAAAAGAGAAGAGACTTGGCAATTCATTAATAAAAATAATGAACAGTAACGGTCCAAGGTGACTAACTTGGGGTACACCTGAATTGTTCACTATTTCTTCTAGATAACTCGTCACTAATTTTTAAATATTGTTTTCTGTCCTCTAAATAACTTTTAAACCAAAATCAAAAGTAAACGTAAATAAAATACATAAAATATTTTTTTTTCATGATATTTCTTTTTTATTATATAAAGTTTGAACGTTGACATTTTGTGTAAAACACTACATCATTTAAATGACCACCACGCGAATCGTTGCAAGCATCGATTTGTTTTTTTTTCGACCGTATCTCAGCCATAATTTGACGAATGTTGGTTTTATAAGTGCTCAAGAGTTAAAGGTTTATCTGCATTAACACGGTCTTTTCCCACAGTAAAAAGTCCAACGGTGTCAAATCGCATGATCTTGGTGGCCAGTTAATATCGCCACCTCGAGAAATTACGCGGCCAGGAAATGTATCATGTAATAAAGCCATATTTGCTTGAGTTGTTTGGCATGTGGCACCGGTGTGTTGAAACCACATATTCTCCAAGTCGTATTCTTCAATAGCAGACAAAAAAAATCGGTTATTATATGACCATAACGCTCCGAATTGACGGTGACAGTCGTTTTCGAAGAAGTGGGGTCCAATCACACCAAAGAGCACACCTAGCAGTGACTTTTTTGCATCTCTTCAATTACTTGAGGATTCTCAGAACCATAAATATTTAACGACAATTTTGTTTATTAACATACTCACCGAGTGATATATTCAGTGGTACGAGCTTTGTATGAAACGTTAGATGGAATTCCAAACGACTAGCGTTCAATACATATTTAAAAATGATCAGAAACATTTCGGATTCTTTGAATGTTCGATTCAAGAGAGCAAATGAATATTGCTTGTACATTTTCTCAAAAATTGTTACCTGTTTAAATTGCTCACGAAAGGATGCAAAATTTGTTTTTTGAGTTTTAAAATGTTTGTCTTAAATACTCAGCTGTCAGCTTAACATCATCATTCATTTGGTACCCATCTTATATTTAAATGCTTTATCGAAAAAAGGTAATTTCCTTACATTTTGAACGAAGACAAAAATAAGCACATTCATATGCTTTATTTTATAAAACGTGTGCCACATTTTTATTACATGTTATGTGTTTACAATACAAACTTTACAAGGAATTATAATTTTCACTTTAAAATCTATAAGCATTTGTAAAATTTCAAATTTTTTACAGTAAAACCCGGAAAATTACCTCATATTAAATGTCTCATTTTTATGGGCACTGATGTGGGTTAAGCAGTTATAGAAACCCACTTAAGGGGACATACGCACTTATCTCCATATTTTGTAAAAAAAAAAAATCACTCTGTATCTTATAAATTCATTTCAAATTAAGAACAAAAAAACATCACAATTACATAATTTCTATTGGTCTTTCAAGCCTAGGAAATTTGAAAAATTAAAACAAAACTTTTTTCTATTTTACAGACCAGTTTTTTAATAAAATTTCGAATTGTGTGTTCAAGTAGACATCAAGAAAGAGGATTTGAAATGCAATAGCTACTGAAAATGTATTTATTCGCATTTCTAAGGAAATGCAGTCTTACTGACTCTTACCGAAAGGTACTTCTGCGGAATAGGCACTTACATATGCGAGAGCTACGGGTTTTACTGTATTTACATTCTAAGTGTGCATGTATATCTTATAAATATTGCATAGTCTTACTTAAAAAAATATTATATATAATGTTTAAATCATATGCATAAAAATACTGTTAGACAGATGTTACATTGGCATCCAACTGTTCGGGAGACTCGTCTGTTTTCTTATTTCGCTTGGAAAGGCATGGAAAGTCTAATAAGCGCTCACCCTTACCAAATTCTTCACCTTCTTCTAACGACTTGGGAAGAGTTCTGTGTAAATGAGAATATAAAACCCTGTAAGTTCTTTCAATAATATTACGTTTTTATACCATACCTGTTTAAAGTTTCGGGCAGTAAAAGACACACGAAAGATCCACTAAAAAATAGGACTCCCAGTATTATTGACGGAGCTGCCTTGAAATAAGTACCTAAGTACAAAATATATGGCGCCATAAATGAAGCTGCAAAACCAGCCACATGTACAGCTGCAACACCTTGGCCACGAACACACGTTGGAATTAACTCTGTAGCATATTGAGAGCCGGATTCATAAGATATTGCCACTCCAAAGCGGGCAGCTATTGTTAAACCGGCTAAGAGTGTTGCGTTATGATTGTGCTTTTGGTAAGCAATTGCAATGCCAGCTGCAGTTGTGAAAATACCACCGACTAATAGCGATGAAGATGCCATTCCCTTACGACCGATTTTATCTTGAAGCAGTATCAATAGCACACTGGACGGTAGAACTGCTAACGCGCTAAGTGAAAACATAACGAAAGGAGATACTCCCATTCCTTCCACATTTCTTGACACAGCATCATAGCACAGGGTTATAACCATTCTAGAAAAAATAAGAGTTGTTAGATTCACAGTAGATACAAACATGATGTATGAATGTAGTCTAGGAAAATATGTGATATAAAATAATGGCCTCAATTCGAAAAAATTCCAACAAACTGAATTTTTGGTAGAGAGCTTTATTAATACATTTTAACATTCTTTCAAAAATCCTCTTATTTTGAACAGAAGCAAAATAATATTGATGGGTTAAAGGGGATCAATTACACTTTTTGGCGAATTCCTCGAAAAATATACATATAGGTTTTTAAGTCTGGACTACTTTTTCATTAGAACTAATAGATGTTCACATGTTATTAATTTTTTATTTTAACTTAGGCTTGGGCAAACTAAGAGAGAACCAACCCCATGATGACATTGGACAAATGGACAAAATTACTGACCCCTAAGTCAGAAACCCTCAATACCAGGTAGCAAAACTGAATAGAAAAGCCAAACTCAATCGTTCAAATAGTATTTACAGAACATGTTAATAAGCTTGAAAGTAGTTCAATCTGTTTCTTGCAATAGCTTTTAGTAACATGGCTAGAAAGTAGTTTAACCTCTTTTGTAACATGGATCAGACGGCATTTAAACTAGAACAAAAAGAACCACCATCACCGATCAAAGGACCAATCTACATGGCCTATAAGAAGGTTTCCACTCCAACATTCATCATATGTTAGGAATATCAAGTCTAAAAACTGGCAAAGATTCGAAAGGGAAATAGGAAACAAGTAAGAACATTTAGATTCGGGGAATATATCTGCGCCCATCTAGTTAGACATTATCACAACAGAACTTACAGAATGCACTAATGAGTGAGCGAGAACCCATATTATCTAGATCACTAAGAAAACCAAGTGACAGAGTTCTGCGAAAAAAGTTTAAAACTTATGTTAAAAACCCACCTCCTGTGTTGCAAAATAGATGGTAATAATGAATCATAGCCCTTAACATACTCTAAGACTTAAAAACGTATGCCCTACTGGTGTGCATTACTCTAAAAAAATAGTCCCTGCTGGTATTATATCGGTGGACAGGATATAATGGGCATTGAATTCTTTTTAACCGTTTAAATCGCCAGGCACTGACGGCATCTTCCATATGATGCTACAGAACAGTGATGATCTAATTATCTGTCAACTGTCAGGTAAGAGGAGCTTAAATTCCAAGACCTGGTAAGCCTAGGCACACACATGCTGAAGACTACAAACCCATAAGTCTCAAATCGTTTGTTCATAAAACTTACGATTACGGCCAATTTCTTCAATTTAGCTTTAGGGCCACTATTAGTCCTGGAATTAATACTCAAATTGCTATCAGCTCATTCCTTCACACAAGTACTATAACCTAGTCCTATCAATTTGGAACAAACAACAAGCTGGTTATTATACCAGTTGTTAGTACTCGGATCGGTACCTATTGATTCCTTCATAGAAGTATTAAGCTATAGTTCTGTCAATAGATAAGAACCGGATAATCTCTGGTAGAGCAAAATCTGTAGGCTAGTGCGTTCAAGATTCATTTGACTTTCAAAATTTTCCACTGCTTTTATTAAGAAGTAAGTCATTTTTATATTATTGTTGCTTATCATATTTTCACAGCTTTGGTGTCTATAATTCAGTATATCGATTTAGTTTTTGCTGGCAAAAACTTTATTTAAGATTTTTAAAAATATATGTCATTCATTTTTTCGACGTTATCATTTAAGAATTTACGTTTACAATTTGTTCTTAAATCAGTAGCGGATGAATTACAACATCGACAATTCTGGTTCTGATGGTACTTCTTCAGAATTATAACCTTGTCAGAAAAAAACGTTAGAATAAGTGCGTTGCTTTATGGACATGGAATATAGCAAGAATACTATATAACGGAATTTTTTCGAAGTAAAAATCTGATTTTCCCGGAAAATGTACATTAAGTACTTAAAAGTTGTGCGTAAATAACTTAATTTTAAAAACTGAAATACAAAAAGAATCCAAGCCATGTGTTGCAACAATTACACAAGTCAACAGTAGATTGGATTCTGATCTGAAAGGAGATTATGCAATTTTCATAGGTTTATTAGTACTCATTTGAGGACAAATATTTTTTCCTTAAAAAGTTTACTTTTGAAGCCATAAGGAACTTTTTCAATACATTCTCCCCTTAAAAAAAAATATAAAACCTTGGGTTAATTTATAAAAAAAAGGGTTGAACAATGAACATACTTTTAACAAATCAGGGACCGAACAAGTTCTTGAAAATATTACTCGGAAAAGCTAAGTAAATTATTATTTTGACTAAGAAAAAGGTATATTTAAGGATATACTAACTTAACAGAAAAATCGTAAAATGGACCCATACACATTTTATTAAATTTTGTTTGATAACTTGTGTTATTTTCTGTTGCCCATCTTAATCAAGTTGTGCTTTTGATACTCAATCCATTTAAATGTTTATAGGACTGTGCAAAGATTTTGTAGTTTTGTAATAAAGATCCAAGTTATTAAGATATACATACATACAACGAGTTTTATATTTATACTTACGATTTAAAAAATAATATTAAAGTATGTTTTCTCATTCTCGGTGTCCTAAACATATCAATTAAATTTGACTGCTTCTCGCCCTTCTTTTTTTGTTTTTCACAGTATTTTCTAAATTCGTTAAAGTCTTCTTCGGGAACTTTTTTTCCATTAAATTTTGCTACGTTTTTCAGACGCCTTATTGCACCATCTAAGTCATCCCGTGTTACTAGCCACTGTGCGCTTTCTTGTATTATAAAGTAAAATAAACTAACGGATAAAATTGGCAGCGAAGTCATTATTAAATAACGTTGCCAGCTCCCAGCAACAACTGCTAGCCACGGTGTGAAAACCAGTCCGAGGCAATAAAATAAGCCTACAACTAAATTGAGACCCAAGGTACGCATTGATGGTTTTATGTATTCCAAAACTGAAAGTTTATAAAATTATATCATAAACATCGTGGGAAACGAAAAAAATATGTTGGAAAAACGTACCCATTATATACATTAAGTAAAAGTTCGTATCAGCTGCCAAACCGGAAATAAATCTGCATAGTGTAAATGTTGGCAGTGTTCTTGTGAAAACGGTTGAAAAATCTCCAATGAATCCCGACAAGTTGGATAATATCAGTGCAGGCAGTCGACCAATTTTATCTGATAATAGACCATAAAATAATGTTCCTACAACTGATCCAACAAAAAACATCGATTGACCAATTCGTGCCTTATAAGCGGAATCACACACCCAGTTTAACTAAAATAAAAAAAAAATATTTTGTAAGCTTATTTGTTTAAATGTCATTATAACTACAACTATGCATAATGTTACTTTATTACTAGTAGGGCAAACAATATTTATTACTACTTTCCAAAGAAAACCTTGAATTCCTGAGATACAGTGCCAACCAATAAGATGAGGCCACTCGTTTTGGAAACGATTTCAGCTTTTTATACCTGGTGCAAGTTTTGTACCCGGAAACTTTTATTCCCCGGGAATAGGTACATTTAAAGAACAAATAAGAAACAAGCGTTGGAATTTCCTTAGATCAAATAATGAACTACAAAAAATAGCGTATAAAAAAGTGCGTTGTTTTTTCAGATGAAAAGAAAAAGTTAAACTTAACGGTCTCGATATTTAAAATATTTATTTCCATGATCTGAGAAGGGTTGGGCTTATTTTGACAAGACATCATAGTCGTACATCATACATATGTCACAATGGACTTTGAGCTTTTGTCCGCAAAAATGAACGATTAAAACTAAAAATGGTTGCCAGAACGGGCATTTCCAAAAACTTAAAACATTTTTGGACCTCTGCCCTAGAATTTCCAACAAAACATCCACACTTCCAGGGTTGTTAGAAGTTGAATTCAATCAGAAGACGGGAACTTATACCATAACGACCATATTCAACAAACTTTAACATAATTGAAAACGTTTGGTCATGGCTATCTTGTAAAATTTATGAAGGTGGCAGACAATTGGAAGACAGGGACACCTTAATCGAAGCATTTCGTGATTCCTGATTCCACATTTCTTGTGATTATTAAAACAAAACTGAGGGTTTCTATAACAAACTGTCGTATAGGGGTTATATCTGGCGGACATATTCAATACTAATGTAAAAAAAGCGTTATAAATAAATGTATGTAAATACATAAAATGTAAATATTTCACTCATTTTTTGTTGTTTTTTTTTTTTAATTTTGCATGTGGCCTCATCCTAGTGACGCACTTTTGTATATTTTTTTTAAATAGTTTATTTTTTGATCTTGGTGAATTCCAACGCTCGATTCCAAAATTTGTGGCCTCATCCTAGTGGTTGGCAGTGTATTTTAAAGTCGAAAACTCTAGAAAACGTTTATTTAATTTATTTTTATGAAAGATTTGGTTATTTTAAATTATTTCGTAATATAAGATAATATAGAAGAATTTCTTTTTGTTAAGCTTCAAAAGTTGAATAAAATCCATTAATTCATCTTTCCAAGCAAAGACTGACTTTTCAAAAATAAGAGATACTTGTCGATGGATTTTTCTTTTATATTATGTAGGTGCGAAAATACAATTTATTAAACATTTGAGAATAGCAAATTTGTATGTTCTTTAATAATTCCCGAACCAACAATATCACTTAAAGTGATAGAAAGTTATAGTCGTCGTTCTATCGGCACCGTCCAAAATCAACATTAGTTTCCGTCAACAAACTATTGTCCAAATCTCCATAGCCAAGCAAATATACATTATAATAATATCAATAAATGTGCTAAGACGCACTATTTTAACGATCACCAGCGTTCCTGTGGGATCGATCATACAAAGATAATATTTCAGAATTTTGGATTGGTGATGATTGGTGTAGGTATAAATAAGCTCGCAATAATTGAATCTTTATCTTTTCATCATTGCTTGGTATAATCTATGGTTTCCCTCTATACTAACGGTAAGAGACCAGAAATGATTGGTGTAGGTATAAATAAGCTCGCAATAATTGAATCTTTATCTTTTCATCATTGCTTGGTATAATCTATGGTTTCCCTCTATACTAACGGTAAAAGACCAGAAACTGACAAATTAAAATAATAAAGAATACAATTAATTTTTTTTTAAATCTCGGCGTTCAAATTGCTCCCGAATTGATGGGAGGGAAACATTATTTTTTTTTCAAGAAGCTGGGAAGTAAACCCATAACTATGTATATATTTAAGTCTCAATAATCTAGGCTTAATTTATTATTAGATGTAAACCCCTAGGATGCCGCACAAGTAGAGGGCTCCCTATTTGACACTTATTAAGGAAAAGATGGTTTATTGATAGTACATTGTTTTACATTAGGGTCCGGCCACGCAATGAGCGACGAGCGACTGAGCGACCGAGCGACGAGTCGCTGAGCGACCAATCTGAGCGATGGGTGGCCATTTACTAAACGACACGTCGCTGAGCGATTAGTTGGAAAAAATAGATCTGTAATAAGATCGAGGTTCCGTAGATTTGGTGTACACCCCATAAATCGTGAAAGGGAAAATTATGGTGAATTTCATCATTTATTTCTGAATCTTCGCAGCTTTCCAGATCGATTTTGCAATATTGTCGTATGTCAGTACCATCTTTTGAACAAAAAACACTATTTGTAATTAAAGATTAAATAAATAAAAACTTAACAAAACAATTAAAAATTTTCCAACTTTTTCCACTCTTTATCGGTGACATTTTTCTATTCCCATAGAAAGTTAGTGTAATCGGTCCGATTTGTCGAATTAAAAATTTTGACATTTCTCGACGTTTCAAGGTCCCTAGAGTCTAAATAAAAGATTTTAAGAGAGATGTCTGTGTGTGTACGTACGTTTGTACGTCCGTACGTTCGCCACGTTTTTTTCGTCGTACATAGCTCAAGAAATAGTAGAGATATCGACTTCAAATAAATTTTGTTATACAGATAATAATGCAGAAAGGGCTCTCAAGAAAATTGCGTGGGTTGTTTTCTTACCATAGCAATTTAAAAAAAAACGGTGAAAATTTTGGTTAACCCTTGAAATCAATTTTGTATTATTTATTGTAACGTGATACCAAACAAATAAATTTTTGAAAAAGATTTCAATTAACGGTTTTTTTTTAAATCAAGAAAAAAACTGAAAAAAAAATGTGTCACCTCGAAAATTTTACGAACAAAAAATGATTTTATCTCCAAAACAATTTTGTATAACGAGGAATAACGTTTCCAACATCTGGTAAAATTTTGAGAAAAATCGAACAGCTTTTGGACAGCTGAAATTAAACTTTCAGTGTTTATTGTACACATCTTTTTTCTACGTCGCTCAGCGATCGATTGAAAAATTAAAACAGATTTGATTACAGAGCGACGTCGCTCTGTCGCTTAATAAATCGCTCAGTCGCTTAGGGTTTATGTGGCCGCCTCCATACGATCTCATGTGTTCTAATTTTTGCGTCGCTCAGCGACTCGTCGCTCGGTCGCTTAGTCTTAGTCTTGCCAGAGTGTATAAATAAGTTGAATATAAGAGCTTTTAAACTCTTTTTAAAAATTTTCTTTTCTTTTTAAAGCTTAAATATTGGTTTTAGAACAACATTATTTTTAATAACAATAATTGACAAATTTGTATTATTTTTATCATTCTTATTATTATTTTTATTATTATAAGCTTTCATTGCCTTAGTTTGATGATTACAGTTGTTTATTTACAATGTTATTAACTATTTATTTTGAGGCCTTACAAGAAAAAGTATTGTTTGTTAAAAATTAAAAAAACTTACAATTTTAAAACTATGCAATTATAAATTTAAAATTTGTATAATAAATTAAAAAATAAAACATTTATGATATTGATTATTGGCATAAGCATCCCCCAAGGCTATCCATGTGTCTCTATTTTTTGCTTCGTTTTTAACATTATAATTGTTTAAATATTTTTTTTAAAAACTTCCCCCACCTTTGCCTTTTATACTTAAATAAATCGTTCGTAAATCAATAGCTCAGCCCAACGAAATGGAGTTGCTTCAGATCTCTTAAGCTTTCTATGAAAAAACAGGTATGCCTAATGTAGTTGGAGCGATAGATGGCAAATGAAATGCTATCTGAAGTCTGGATCACTTTTTTAAATTATAAACAATACTTTATCACTATTTTACATTTACTGCCGTTGAAATTGGGGCAAATGGAAGCCATAGCGATGGGATTGCCCTGCAAACAAGTGGCTTTGTTAATGCCATTCTTCAAAAAAATATTTATCTTCATAAACCAAAGAAACTGCCAAGCACCAACGATGACTTCCCATTTTGTTTTGTGGCTGACACTGCGTTTTCTTAAAAAAAAACCATTATGCTTCCGTATCGTATGTTAAAGCAATTATTGTAGTTCTATATAACTTTCTTAAATTTCATGACATGTCCAACTACTATCTCCAAAATTACGTACAGGAATATTCTTAATCGGATGAACTTTTATCGAAAGGAAGCCGGCGATGACGGCGGTATGAACCCAAAGCACATTAATTTCAAGGTTTCATCCACTTTGATGTGCTTTTTCGATTAGAGATGATCGTAAATATGTCCTCTTCCAACAAATTAATACAAAAATGTCATGAAATAAGTATTTGTTTTTTCTTTATTTTTACTTAACGTTATTAACAATTCTATGAAAAGGTTTTAAGATTTCCAGCTGTGTCTCAGCAAACTTTGCTGGGCTTTGTTTGTTGAAGCAATCATTTGCCATATCAACAACCTCAGACATCTTCTTTTGAGCTAACCCACCTATTTCTGTTTCGCCTGCTTAAAAACATGAGTTGATGACGGTCCATCCTCTTCCACTTTTATTGTGAGTTTTGGTTCTTACCGTCGCTGTAAGATAAAGGAGAATTAGTCTTTTAAATATTATAATAAATTATACTTGGCATGAAAGTTTTCAAACATTCAAACTTTTTGAATTGTTTGATGTTCGTATATAGCTTACCGGGTAAATTTAGTTTAACAGAAAATTCTTCAAATTTCGTATTCCTCTAGGTATATATTTTTGTAGGACGAGTTTGCCTTGTCGTACATATATGAAGACATTTTATTTAACTAACTCTTTTACAACAATTTTGTTTTTTTTTTTCAAGAATGACAGACACCGTTTACAATCTGTCAATTTCAGTAATGGGATACAGTTAATATTTGGAAAATTTTGTTTTGGAAATAAGGCTGCAATGAAACTAGGCAGCAAATTTAGGAATAGAGACACAGAATTTAATTAATTCTGCTCTTATAAGAACCTGTGTAATTTAATTTCGCTTCAGAGAAAATTCTCTACGTGTGTTTTAGCCATTAATCACCGTCAGAAAACAAAGAGTTTAATTGTTGGTAGTTTTTAAACTTACTTGTTTACATTATTTTATATTTTAGGTTTGTATGGTTTTCCAATAGGAACGGGTTGATTTTGACAGCTTGTGGTTGTCATGTTGTTTGTTTTGTTTTCCGTCAAAATATCCTATCGTCCTTCCAGGTCGACTATTCAACGTTTGGTGGACAAATTCGAGTCCACCGCCTCAATGAACAATCAGTCTACACCCGTACGTCAACGAAACGCAAAATCTGCCGAAAACATCGCCACCGTTCTTAAAAGTGTGGAGCAGAATCCAAGGCAGTCAATTCTATGTCGCTCACAAAAACTTGGCCTGTAGCAGACCACAACATGGTGATTTTTTTGTCGTGATTTGGGCCTGCGCCCATAGAAAATTAAACTTACCCAAAAGCTCAAACCAAACCACTAAAATCAGCCTCATGCGTTCGCTAATTGGATTTTGGAGTAGTTGGAAGTTGATCCCAATGTTGGTCGAAAAATCATTCTTAACCATGGTGCCCATTTTTGGATGAATGGGTACGTGAAAAAGCAAAATTGCCGGATTTGGGACGGCAGCAATCCAGGCAATCACCGTCAACGAAAGTCACTATGTGTCGATTATCACCAACTTTTTGTGGCCTGAACTGAATGATATAGACACCGAAGACATATTGTTTCAACAGAATAGCTTGATATTCTGCGCGAACGGTTTCACGGCATAGTTATATTGCCCCGAGGTGACGTGAATTGGGCACCAAGATCGTGTGATTTGGCCCCTTTAAATTTTTCTTGTGGGGTTTTCTTCGGTAGCAGGACTTTGTGAATGTGCCAAAAACCACGGAGGCCCTCAAAGACAACATAATCCATGCCATCGGTCAAATTCTGCCTGAGTTATAGGCCAAAGTTATCGAAAAGTGGACATTTTGAATGCGTTCCACCCAGCAAAGCCACGGCAGCGGCGACCAACTAAACGATGTCATTGATATGAACAAATTAAGATAAAACATTATTGATATCTCATATACAACTACTTTTCTTCAATTTTGAAGTCAACCCGCCTTTAATAGAAAAGACTTTATTTAGAAGATTGAAGTGAATAAAAAAAAATTTTAAAAAAGGTCCTTAATTTTTATTTTTTATTTATTTTAGAGCTTCCGCTATCGAAAATGTAACGCCTCGTGCCTGGTAGGTATGTAGGTACTCATCATAATAATAAAAAGAATAAGTTTCATTTTCAGGATTTGGGTTTTCGGGATTCTGGATTTTCAATTTCAGGCCCTTGACCGTTTTGGTCTCGGGATCGTGACCGTCTCCCGTTAATTCACAGTAGTAGTGATAAAAGGTAGTATTTTAATTTTTTATTAAATCTTAAATGAAATAGAGAATACGAACTAAATATTAAACAATTGATATAAAATGGGGGCAGTGTATTTAAACAATTAAATTGTTAGTACCAAATGTATTTGTTAATAGCTTTTATTTAACACATTTCTTTATTTAAAATAAAATAGCTTTAAAGAAAACAAAATGTTTGCTAAATTGGAACTGGGTTATAGATACAAAAAATGAGTACAAGCTAAAAAACTCGATGTTCTCAAAAGTATTTCTTACTGTTGATAAAGTATAAGCTAAAAAGTTTCAGCCAAATCAAAGATATGTTTATTAAAAAAATTACCCAAAAATAATAAGTTATCAATCAGGTTTTGAAGAAAATTTTATATTTTGCATCGTTTGACTCACCTCGGTATTCATACTTCTATAATCAAAATCATAATCGTATATCCACTTTGTGCACGGTTCCTTGCTAGGAGTTACATTGTAACCCTCAATATCATGTAGTTTTGTGCATGATGGTCTCTCAAACTTGGAATATATTGCAGCAATTTCAGTGAATGACTTATTTTCTAGTTTTTCATGGTAGCACCTATCAAAATAAGAATAGAGAAGTATTAAAAGATATGTACTTATTTAATATTAATGAATGTCTGATTTTTAAATAGAGTCTTTTCAATAGGGAAGTCTTTTCTGTAAATTTTAATTTTTGTGAAAAAACTGACTGTTGGACTTTTATGACAGTTAACATTTTTTATAAGATGAAATTAATTTAAAGCAAATATCTTCAATTTTTGAAAAGAAATTTGAGTTGAAAGTCAATTTTTACCAAATTGTAGTAAATACTGTTTTTTTTTAAGTTTTTATTATTTATAAAAAAAAATGTCCATTCGATTTTTTCTTAAAATTTTAGCAGATGTCAAAAACGTCATTCCTCCTTGCATAAAATAACTTTGAAGGTAAAATAATTTTTTGTTCGTAAAATATTCGAGGTGACAGATATTTTGTTTCAGTTTTAGTTTTTTTATTTATAAAACAAACCGTTAATTGATTTTTTTTTTCAAAATTAGTCTAGTATTACATCATATTATGTAAAATGTATTTGAAAGTCCTTTTTGCATCTTTCTGTGTGATTATCTTTTATTTTTTTATTTGTATTGTAGCAAAATATATATTTTTTATAAAATATGGCAGGATTGCACCATTAACATTTTTTTAAATAGGTCTTAATTGCAATTTATATTTATTCGAAGGAAATACTACAACAAAACCTTCATTCAAAATAATAACAACAATAATATATAATACATAGTACATACATAGTATTACTTAACAAATAAATAAATATATAAATAAATAAGTAAATAAATACTTAAATAAATAAATATATAAATAAATGAATAAATAAATAAATAAATTAACAGATAAATAAATAAGTACATACAAAAATAAATAGGTCAATAAATTAATAAATAATGAGAAAAACAAGTAAATAAATAAATATACAGATAGATACAAAATAGAAGTGTACATAAATTGAAAAGAGAAAGGTAATCAAATGAACAAATCAACAGATAAACAGGAATTTAATAATCAATATCAAATATTAATAAGTAAACACATTTTTCAAATAACATATACATAGGTTTTTAATAAATACAAAGTTGACTGTAATAAATACAAATTCATATACTCGTACATCGGTTATAAAATCAAATTTGTTATAAGTGAATTATCAGAAGATTCACAAGAGGATTTGTAGTTTTTATATAATTATTGAATTCTTGCCTGCAATCAATGTTCGATATAGTTTGCAATTCAAAAGTGAAAAAATGCCACGGTAGATTTAATATCATCTTAATAAATTTAAGTTGGCTTATTTCAAGTCTTCTAATGTGTGTTTTTGCACATTTGTGTAATTATCTGTATAACAAAATATATTTTAAGTCGGTATCTCTACTGGTTCTTGTGATATGGACGACGAAAAATGGTATTTCGAACGTACGGACGTTCGATCGTACTATATGAAAACCGGGAAGGAACACCACGAGGATAACCAAGTCAACCGACTTTTATTTTTAGAACACCACAATATTTAAATTTAATCTTAAGCCAATACATAAAGTTAGGCCCCCTATGTGCCAACAATCTATTTTATTCTAAGGCAATGTATCTATTTAATCTTAAGACTATCCAATTGTATACATAAAAGTTCAATACAAATCTTGAAATCTGAAACGTTCGTACGAACGTGCGAACCTTTAAAATTTAACACCCCGACCACCACACACTTAACTGTACACAGTGCAATAGAAACCCAACCAGACACATTCCACCAATCGTGGTGTTGTAAACACAGTCATCTTTAAAAAAAAAAAACATAATATTTCTTAAGGAAGTTGTATTACTTTTTTGGGTTGCATTAGCAAAAAACATTGAAAAATAAGCATAAACCATGTGCAATATGTACCTATTTTACTAAGAATATTTTGTTTACTTTAAAAAACTCCTCTTTTTCTGTATCACCCAAAACAAACACCCGTTGAAATTGTTGATTATTGGTTGCCAAGAGAACTTACACATTTTAAGCAAATTGTATGTTTCTATTAAGATATTGGAAAATATTATGGCATTTATGCTGCACATACTTCTATTTTAAAAACCACTCTTTGACGTCAATAATTCAAGAGCTTAAGGATGGGGTTATTCGGCACATTGACAGCATAGAACATTAATTATACCTCAGCGTCATCGAAAATTTGGACCATCAGATGGAGGTGTGCCGCCGAGGTTACAGCTGCCATTTGGCCGATATTTTGTTCCATACATACATACATAATTCAACCATAGTAATGTTATCATAATAAATAGAAATAACAATCATTTCCTAAACATAATTGGTGTTTTATTCAAAACCATAGACCTATATAATTTAACCAACCGTCCCTCTATCAACACATCCTCAGTTCAAGTTCCAGGAATTGCGTGTCGGGTTGGGTACAAAATCCCGAATCACAGAAATTCTAATCATAAAATTCCGCCATTTCAAAACTTAATTAACAGCACTGTATGGATTTTATTGTCTATAATAATGGTGCCACCAATTCATGAGAATCAACGAGAACGAAGTTGCCTACTATTTTACTTGGGTATTAAATAAAGGGAAGAAAACCACTCCGATTCATTTTATTTTTAATGAGCTCTGATTGGCTAAAATCTGAATTCAAATTCAGCGTTCAAACAAAATATACAAGAAATGCAGATGGACGTCGAACAACATCTGATACTTCTTCTACCTCCAGAATGATGACATTGATGGTGTCGTTGAGGTCCTGCAAGTAACAGTCGGTGACTACGTCCAAAAGTTAACCAAGAGAGCTTAGGATAGATACCAACACCTCCCGGACTATGAGGAAACGGCTGCAAGGAACACAGTTAATAACGAATAAGAGGCAGTTTACATACAAGTAGAAGACAATGCACTTATTATTGGACTGTTGAATTTCAAATTCGAAATAGCTTTTGCGGCCTAAAACTCCATCAAAAATGTGTATATTTCCGTCCCAGCACTCTAACTTGGACTCATCAGTAAACTGAAACGTGTGTACGTTCGGGATACCAGTTTTCGTTGTGCATACATATCTCAAAAAATAAAAACGTTTAAAAATTACTACAAAAATCGGTAAAAATTGACTTTCGACTTGAATATTTTAGCAAAAAATACAGATATTGAGTTTTAAATAGTTTTCTTAACAACATTAAAAACCTTGAAAACTGGTAAAAATTGATTTTCGATATTAAAAAAAAAATAAAAGTATTAACTTCAAAATTATTTGATAAAAAATAAATAAATTAGGTGGCGCAACATTCCGTTGAGAATTAGGGCTTAGTGACTTACAACTCTCTACCATTCCTGTGTAAGGGTAATGTATTCAGGAATGGAGGGCCCTTACAGTTTTGAGCCGAATCCGAACGGCTAATATGAGACAGCAGTTTTCATGACAAGAATTACTCTTTTAGGATTTGTCAATTCCTGGCAAGAGACAGTACCCGGGAAAAAAACTTTAGATGACACAGGCAGGGTTCAAACCCAAGACCTCTAGCATGACAGTCCAATGCACAAACCATCACACCACGGATACTATGTATACACATTACACACATACATTTGTTTGAATTTTGGTTATCACTCCACTCCCAAAATTTGCTGTCGGCTCTAGGTCTAATAATACCCGCTGTTTGTTTGTTTGTTTTTAGGCATGTAAGTGATTTTATTAACTACAAAATCAATTGCCCTCATTTGCTAAAGTTGGTTAGTTTTCTTGTTCCAAGTCATGACTTATGAAGTAATCGTTTATTTTGTGTAACATTTCATATGGTTAGTTATGGCAACAATTAACTGGTTGTTTAAGACAAGCTTGTCCTTTATATAGTGTTATTGATTTTAATTTATAACTTAAAGAGAGACTATTTCAAACTCTTTTAAAAAAATATTGTTTTTAATAAGTAAAGGTTTTTAATACAAAATGTATAAACATACAAATAGAAGACAATTCACTAATTATTATGGGACTGTTGAACTTTAAATTCGAAAAAGCCTTGCGGCCTAAAGTTCATCAAACATTTTTATATTGGGGTTTCTTGGTGGTTAGTATTCATTTCGATATATTTTTCTCAAAATTTTGATTCTGATTGATTATATTAAAATTAAAAATATAATTGAAATTTTCTTTCTACAAATATAAAAATTTAAGTATATGTATAACAACTTAATATATAAAACACCATTAACATAACTAAAGTTTTGAGTGCGGGTAGGGTAGCATCCGGCCCTTTTTTTATCTCATATAGGAAGTTAATATAATCGGCCCGATTTTTCGCATTGAACATTTTCTATGTTTCAAAGTCCCTAAAATTTAAATCAAACATTTTTAGAGAGATGTCTGTGTGTGCGTGTGTTTGTGTACGTACGTTCGAGAAGATTTTTTTGGCGTCATTATATTTTAATATCTCACGAACCACTAACGCTAGCGACTTCAGTTATATAATATATTGTATATTAATATTACATAATGTTATGTGATACAAAATCAGTATAATTTTGACAAAAAAAAATCGATTAAGGATTTTAAATACATATGTATAAAAAACTAAAGAAATATAAAATATTTGTCACCCCGAACAAGAAATGATATTACTTCCAAAATAATTTTATATAACGAAGTATAATGTTTTTAACAATTGGTCAAGTTTTTAGAAAAATTAAATTGACAGTTTTTTTGAGAAACTTAAAAAAATGCATGCTAAAAATTGGTTTTCAACTCGAATAAAAACTCGGCAAAAAATAAATATATTGTCTTTAAAATGGTTCTATCTTATAAAGATTGTTATTATTGCTATTTTATAATTTAAACTAGTAAAAAATCGAAAAAAAAATAAGATTTTAAACTTCAAAATTATTTGATGCTGCACAAAATATTTTTGTTGACATTGATATAAATTTTGGGAAAAATTTGAATGGCAATATTTTTACAAAAAACGAGATTTTCAAAAAAAGAACTGGTAAACAAATATATTAAGAAAAAAAATATTGACTTCAAACTTTACTCTTATACAAAATTCTGTATTAATATTTTGTAAAGCTATTAAGCAGTTCATAAAAAAATAAAAATCTGAAACAAAAATATAATTCAAAGTACCTATTAAAAATTTAAATTTGAATTAATTATCTTAAGAATTACATTACATTACATTTCACACTACTCAGCACATAAATGTACAGAGTAGAGAACACAGCACCTTGAGCGACAAGACTGTATAAGGTGATAACAACACAAGACATTAATACAAGACAGAAGGATAGAGGATAAAGAAGAACGGACAGACAGAAAGAAAACACATGACAACAGCACGCGGTAGGTTTCGAGACGGTCCCCCATCTTTCTACTAACCATAACCACCCTCACTAATGCTTGATTTCGGTGATCGATGGGAACCGAAACTTTATCAGTGACTAGGCCGGCCGTTGCCTAACTTATCTTAAGAATAAAAAAGGATTCTGACTTCCATGTTGTTTTATGCCATACATAGTAAAATTGTTGTTAATGTTTTGTGATATTTACAGACAGTGTTTTCCTATACAAATATATTGATTTAACTCTTATAATTCCTTTCCACAGAAAACAGCTTAAAATTAACAAATTCATAAATACATTCGTTGAAGCTGACTCAATTTCACTAAACAATCAATTAATAGTGATATATTTACCAGTGATTTGGAACAAAACTTATTATAGTTTGTGTGAAGTAGTGCATGGATATTATAACATTAATCATCCCAAATAGCGCCAATATCATAAATTGATATCGGTTAAAGTCTCCGCATTTTTCTAGAATTTTGTCGAAATCCATTGGTCCTAAATTTGTGTTTCTTCTGTCCCCTTATATCCACTGTAATTAAATCAAATTTTAAGATTTTATATTAGTAACATCATCTGCACAGATTTAAAAAGCAAAACAAATCTTAAGATATTAAATTTAATTCTTCATTAATTATAATGATAAATAGTCCATACGAACGATTGGTATATTGGACTTTTGTGTGTGAGGTTTGTTTTTTTTTTGTTTTTTCTTGTGTAGCTCGCGTTATTAATGCCGAGTCTTCTTTAATACCGACTGGTTGGAATTTACAGGGTTGTGGGTTCTTGCAGTTCTGTTGCCAACATTACGCTTAAGAAGAAAATTATGAACCTACTTTTTGTAGTACTGTGATTGTCAAAATGGAAATTCAAGTAATACAACCGGGATCCCGCAAACGAGAGGGTTAAAAGGACAGTTATTGAAATCTTTTAGCGCTTCATAATTTAAATGACACTTTTTAAATTAGTTGGCACTGTGACACTCAAGCGCCTTAAATGGCACTCTAGAAAAATGCAATGTCAAAGACAAAGATAAAAATCGACTAAAACTTTTCTCAGGATTCAACAAAGTTTTGGATAGTGTTGAAACATGTAAAATGTTATCGACGAGCAAATGTTTTCAAATATACATATGTATATCAATAGTCTTACCACATGGTAGTGCGTCATACAGGAAATAAACAAAAAATATTCAAAGAAAACTATTATAGTCAACTTTTGTTGTTTTTAATAACGCATTACGCACAGTGGCTATAATAAAGAGCTTTCAAATTCTGACATAAGGTGAAAACTACGACAATACTAATAAAGGAACGAAGCTTTAAAAGTCCTTTGAAAATGTTACAATGGTAAAGACAGCTAAAGTTCGCAGTTTAGCAAGAAAAAAAAAATTGATAGTTCTCAAAAAATACCCGTTTCGAAATTAAAAACTAAAATTGTTAGTTTAAAAAAAACAAAAAAAAACAATAACCAATTATATAAGGTGATAGGTTAGGATATCATGCATGTATTTTTTTAACTAAGCTGGAAGTATTCAAAGATGTGGTACGTAAGAATATTTCAAGGAAAAAAACTCTAAAGGTCTATCATCTTAATAGCTATTTAAAAAAATTTCTTACTTTGATTTACTCTGACTTTTTTCTATGTAAGTATATTCTACAGAACCGTATCCAAGATTACTTCCAACCCTGTAGGAGTTTTTTTTATTTTCAAAAAGTGAAAGTGTGCACCTGAAGCTGTATCTTTTCCTACACATCAAGTGCTTATATTACCTCCACGTGCCTAGAACATACTATGAACTTCCGAATTTTCTTGGTTACATAGAGAATTCCATTTAAAAAAATGTGTATATATTTTGCAATACATATGTATGTACATCAATCAAGAATTAAAGCAACAGGGTATTTTTCGCTTATAATTCTTCTTTAATTTTAATTTATTGTTTGAACTGAGATTTAAGAATTAATGAAAACTAAAATAATTGAATAAAAACTTCAACTATATGTGGAATAATTAATTGCATAAAGACTTTAATTGCTTGCAAATTAACGAAAACTCAATTGAATTCAATAAATTACGCATTCTATTTTATGATTCTTCCGACGATGCACCTTTGATACATAATTCGAGATGAATTCTTAAATTTGAAGTATTTCGTACTGAATTTTTTTAAATTAAAAAATTTATATAATAAAATGATGTTGTAGGTGCATAATTTTTTTAAAACTGATTTGCCAACAACACAATGACAACCAAACTATAGCTTAAAACAAATGTTTTCATCAAACAAAATAAAAACAAAAATCTAGAAACAGCGAAATTTAACACCTGCAAATGATTTGGCTTTTAAAACAAAACCAATTGTTTTGTTGTTTCTTTTCATATCTATTTATGGATACGATGTCAAAATTACAAATAAAACAATGAACTCTAGAATGTACAAAAGATTCCCCTCTGAGTAATTAAGTATTTTGGATCTGAACATAATTTAATAATTGACTCTCAAGAGAATAAAGCCGTTGCTGATCACGCTTTAATCCATAAAGTTCCCTACACTTCTAATGAAAATCTTAAAAATTTGTTTAACAATTAATGTGTAACAATAAACATTCAAGTTCTAACTTTAAATAACATTTAACGCATCCGCTATCAGAACAATACAAATCCACCTATAATTATCACATTTAAATCTCCCTACGCTGCTTTCTTTTTCCTAAATCCATTGTGCTTTTTTCCAAAAAGAAAAAGTCAAAATTTGTCTTGCGAGATTGTACTTTACATTCACAATCTCTTAAGAAACAAAGCTACACAACAATGAAATATACTTGGTCTTAAGAAGAAATAAAATGCACGACTGGGTCGCACGAACTTGCTCATATATCCAAAGGGTCTGCTTAAAAATATTTTAAAATGTACCTGCAAAATAAGTTTGTCTTCAAAATTTTAAATGCCATTTAATCAATCAAAAAAACTTTGATGTATTACATTTTTTTTATTTTTTTTTTAAACCGTTTTGTAAGTTAATTTTGTATACATACTTTTTTTTTAATTTTGTCTTTAAAACATTTTTTGTATGCAGCTATTTAATGATTATAAGTATACATCTTACATTTGAATTGCGTTAAAAAAATGAAACCCTTTCTGAGATATCGAATTTAAAATAAAATGCACGACTGGGTCGCACGAACTTGCTCCTGTATTCAAAGAGTCTGTTTAAAAAAGTACCTATGTTTATAAGATTTAAAAATATAGCTGTAAAATAAGTTTGTCTTCAAAGATATAAATGCCATTTGATTTGTCGAAAAAACCTCCATTTTTCAATTTTTTTGGGAGGGGGCTACATTCAATACAGTTAAAATAATTTAAAAAAAAAAACTAATTTAAGATTCAAAATTTTACCTAAAAAATAAGTTTGTCTTCAAAAATTTAAATGCCATTTTATAAATAAAAAAGCCCTTGATTTTTCAAAAAAAATTTTCGAAAATCGTTAGATCGGTTTTTTTTTAAATTAATTTTTTATATATAAAATTTTTCAATTTTCTTTCTAAAAATATTTTTGGTATGCAGTTATTTAGTGATTGTAAATATACGCTCTACATTTGAATTTCGTAAAAAAATATTAACCCGTTTTTGAGATATATAATGTTGAAAAAAAAAATTCAATATTTTTTTTAAAAATCCAAAAAAAAAAAAATTGCACTTTTGATAATCAACTATTGTTAAGGCAATATAAGAGCTTATTCACAAAAATTATTGAAATCAGTGCATAAGTTGCTGAGAAAATTAAAAAACAAAATACTGGTTCTATGAGCGGTACCTTTCCTGAGCAATACAAAAATATGTTTTTCTTATTAAGAGAAGCCACGTTAAAAAAGAAAATTTTGGAAAAAATTTAAAAAAAATCTATCGGTTTATTTTTAAGAAAATTCGAATTTTCGTTTTTTGACCAAAAAAATTGTATGGCGGCCACTGTTAGTTTTGATCTTTAAAAAAAAATGAAAAAAACGCCTAACGCGAATCTGCTCAAAACCTTAACTTCCAAGTTTGAACTCAATCGACCCAATGGTTTAGGCTGTAGGAGCGTGGACAGACAGACAAAACAGACCGGACGGAATCGCGGGACCCACTTTTTTCGACTTCTCTACCATTGTAATATCATGTTTGATTAAAATCTCGAGTTCGAAATTTTGCACGAATGCAAAACTTGCCATATACATTTGGTCATCAAATGTTAATAAGGTTGTATAAAAGCTCGTGAAGAAATCGGTTCATTAGTTCTTGAGAATCTTTAAAAACAAGAGAACGGTTACATATTTATTGCCCTACGGAGCAGTACAAAAATATATAATTTTTTTTATTGAAAATGCCAATTTAACTTTGTTTTTGAGAAAATTTGAATTTTCGATTTTTGACCAACGAATTTGTATGGGGACTACGGTTATTTTAAGACTTAAAAAACGCCTAACGCTAATGAGCTGAAAACCTTAATTTTCAAGTTTGAACTAAATCGACCCAAAGCTTTGGCTGTAGGGGCGAAGACACACAGACCGGCAGACAGACGGACAGAAACGGAGCACACACTTTTTTCGACTTCTATACCATCCTCATGTCATGTTTGATTAAAATATCGAGTTCGATATTTGATTTTTGACCTATAGTTCTTATGGCTTAAAATCACCAAGGTGCAGAATTGGCTTCGCTAGCAATTTTATGTCTTAAACCTTGACTTAATTAAAAAAAAAAAATTAATAAAATACTAAAACTGACCTGTTTTATGTTTCTATCAAACAATATAATTTATTAATAAACTAAATTTTAAATGAAATCAATATACACGCATAGAAAATCATTTCGGGAACGCGTCCCAATCTACAATCTTCAACTTCAAGCCCAAAATACAATTGAAAGATGTAAGGTATTCAACCCCGGTCATCACTTAATGCACCGTATTTTTTATACAGAATCTAGTTTTAGAAACGGTACTAATAGATTATTTATTTTTAACTGTAAAAAATGCAAAAACAGTTTGTCCGATACCGCACAAGTCATTTCAGTGAACATATCGATAATCGATCAAAAATAATTTTAAGTAAATGCAGCCATTCAGTGGAAAACGTCAGTCGAGGAAGGGAACAATTACAAAGCCGGCTGCCAGAGTATTTATCGTAAAATAAATTGTATTTAAATGTTAAGTACCTTTTTATTCATTATTCGTTGAGCGTGCATCATTAGCCCGTCAATCCGTGAACGCATTTATTACATTTAATTATTGATGAATTTCTTTTTTACGACACGAAATAACAAAGTAACCTCAAATATTTTCCTATTGACAAAGTCAGATCGCATTTAAGATGACCGCCGTATAATTAAAGCGCGCTCTTATTTGAAATCGTCATTTCGGGAACGGTCATTTCGGGAACGTTCCCGGAAATGATTTTTACGTATTTTGCTTGTAGAAGATTTTGTATGTATTGTTTTCATTATTGCTTACATACATAATATACCCATGTTATTAAACAAAGTTTAAATTATGTACTTTGTTTTGTTTTTGTTGATTTTATCAAACATAGAAAAAAGTTCCCGAATTGATGGTTTTTTGTATGATATTTAGTACTAAAAAAACAGTACTAAAAAAGTATACAATTCTGTGCGCTGCCCTGTCAAAGTTTATTTATGTATATGGCTCAAAATCACCAAGGTGCAGAATTGGCTTCGCTAGCAATTTTATGTCTTAAACCTTGACTTAATTAAAAAAAAAAATTAATAAAATACTAAAACTGACCTGTTTTATGTTTCTATCAAACAATATAATTTATTAATAAACTAAATTTTAAATGAAATCAATATACACGCATAAAAAATCATTTCGGGAACGCGTCCCAATCTACAATCTTCAACTTCAAGCCCAAAATACAATTGAAAGATTTAAGGTATTCAACCCCGGTCATCACTTAATACACCGTATTTTTTATACAGAATCTAGTTTTAGAAACGGTACTAATAGATTATTTATTTTTAACTGTAAAAAATGCAAAAACAGTTTGTCCGATACCGCACAAGTCATTTCAGGGAACAAATCGATAATCGATCACAAATAATTTTAAGTGAACGCTATAATTCTGTGTCAAACGTCAGTCGAGGAAGAAAACAATAACAAAGCCAGCTGTCAGAGTATTTATCGTAAAATAAGTCATATCTAAATGGTAATTACATTTCTATTCATCATTCGTAGAGCGTACATCAATAGTCCGTCATTCCGTGAACGCATTTATTACATTTAATTATTGATGAAATACTTTTCTACGACACGAAATTTCAAAGTTACCTAAAATATTTTCCTATTGACAAAGTCAGATCGCATTTAAGATGACCGCCGTATAATTAAAGCGCGCGCTTAATTGAAATCGTCATTTCGGGAACGGTCATTTCGGGAACGTTCCCGGACATGATTTTTACGTATTTTGCTTGTAGAAGATTTTGTATGTATTGTTTTCATTATTGCTTATTTAATATAGATACATAATATACCCATGTTATTAAACAAAGCTTAAATTATGTACTTTGTTTTGTTTTTGTTGATTTTATCAAACTTAGAAAAACGTTCCCGAATTGATGGTTTTTGTATGAAGTTTAGTACTAAACAATAATACTAAGAAAGTATAGAGTTCTGTGCGCTGCCCTGTCAAAGTTTATTAATATAAAATGTTTGCAACAGTATAAACTAAAATTCATCATTATAGCTTACAATTTTTTTTGTCATAAAAAAAATTTGAAATTTGCAACCTTGGTGATTTTGAGCCATATACAATTCTTGCAACAGTATAAACTAAAATTCATCATCATAGCTTGCAATTTTTTTTTGTCATAAAAAAAATTTTGAAATTTGCAACCTTGGTGATTTTGAGCCTTATATGTCACAAGTACACAAAAAACTAATCAACGGACTTCTTTCTTTTCAAAATTTGTTATTTTGTACGCTGGCCGACTGGCCGGCGGGCGGCGGCGGCGCGGCCCACGCACTATGGGACCAATCGAACTTGGGCATCTCAAAAATTTTTAATTTTTATGTTTCTTCACTAAATAAAGTGAAATTTGGAACATACTATCTTGAATATATGTTGAGTATTCATAAATGTATGTATGTATGTATTTAAAAAAAATTGAAAATTCACGAATTTTATTAGTTGACAAACAATTGTCAAAATGTTAAAATATAATTTGTATGTAAAAAATTTCAAAATGAATAGAAGTCAATACACAAACTAACCTTTGATAAATTTTTTAAGTGGATTCAATTTAATTAAAATAGAAAATTTAAAATATTTATATGGCAGGGTTACGTTTTAATAGTTTATTTTTTCGTTTAAAAATGTAAATAACATTTATTGATTCAATGTTTGTATGTTTTCCCTTTATATATGTAGATTGTAGGTACAACATTTTTCTTAAAAGTACATACATATGTACATATGTATGTATGTACATATTTGTATATTAAGAGTTATTTTCTACTTCTTTTTTCTGTGTTTGATTCCGAAAACAAAACATTTTTTAATAGAAAATTGAAAATATTGAAGTTGGTTAAGAGATTTAATTTAAACTCAAAACGTTTAAATGAAGCAACAAAAAGTAATTCATTTTATACACTTTATACACTTCTATATGCAATGTTTTTCAATAAAAATGCACATTAAAAATCGAAAATCTCTCAAGAACTGTACAAAATAATTTAAGTTAATTTGAAAACCAATATAATAATTGAATATTGTATTGAAATAAATGAATCTGTCAGAATAGAGAAATTGGAAGGATGTACGGATGAAATATAGATTGAAAAATGATTGCGCAAAGTATATTTCGTGGAACTTGGGAATATTTTTCCAAAACTACGAATATTCTACCTACATAACAGGTGTTGATATGAAATCAATACAAAAAAAAAACTTTTCATAATACTACAAAAAATGTCTTCACGACTTTCCATTAATTCAAAAATTTGGCCAATGTACTTTTAAACAGCCCAATTATACGTATATAAGTGGTATTACATGTCATCTTCCGTCTACAAAATCTTAATTCAGGGTGGAAAAATCATACAACACTTTAAGAATTTTCCAATAGTGCAGCTTGTAGAACGTTCAAGAAGCACGATTAACTAATCCTCCGTTTGTAATTTAGATTTGGCTTTATCAAGCAATTATTTCATTTACTTTATTCTAGTTTTTGCTAAACTTGAAATGAAAGGATCAGATGTACATATATAATAACGTTTGAAAAAATGTTTCGTTAGTAGCTGACCGTGAGCATTTTCTTGCATAATGCAACCTAAATTTTGTGTAGTTTTTCGTTCGCGCTTCTTATGCTCTAGAGCGGTTCACAACCTAAAAACTGCAAACACGCAAGTTTGTATACACTAAAAATTAACTTAGACTAACTACAGAAAGCTTGAGGCATTTAATTAATCTACAGTCTACACTAATATTATAAAGAGGAAAGATTTGTATTTTTGTATGTAACGAATAAACTCAAAAAGTACTGGACTGATTTTAATAATTCTTTTTTATTTGAAAGCTACATTATAACTGAGTAACATAGGCTATATTTACTAGATTACTATAGAAATCTTTAGAAATTCGGTTTTACCAACCGAAGGTGTAAAAAAATTAGCCATAAAATGTCTTTCATCGCATACGCTGCGAAGAGTATTAATGATAGGACAAACAAATGTTTTCTAATTTAGTGATTCATAGTCGTTTTAGCATGCTTATAACTTAAATATCTGTACCTATTTACATATGTCTACCTGTGCGAAGCCGGGACGGGCCGCTAGTATCAAATAACTTCAATTGGAAATTGCGGTATTCTCACACAGGTACACTAGTGTGTATTAACACTTCCTTTTTAACGAAGGTAAATGAATTTGAGCATATTTTGATACGTAAGGATTTTAATTACTCAAGTAAAAAAAATAACAATATTAGGTTTTAAGTTGGGTATCAACTTGGCATGGGCTTGAAATATTTACGTATGAAATGCAATTTAAAAAAAATGGACACAATATAAACATTTTGAAGAAAAGAAGACACTTATAGTTTAATAAATTGGTTTTAGAAAAAAATCAGGATGTCGAGTAACCACAATTAAAGAATGTATGATTTTTGTATTTGTTTGTTCTATTTAACCATAAGATCTTTTTATTATCTGCATAAATATTTTGCATTTGCATTTAAACCGATTGATTTTCATTGAAAAGTTGGAAAAAATATCAGCACTACACCGTTTGGCACAAAAGCTACAACTTATTCTTTTTCAGGAGAAACGTAACCTTCAAAGGAATATTATTGAAGGGCACATTAGTATCACTATTGTAAATGAGAAACAAACAATAAGAAAAGTGCCCTTAAAACATTCTTATCCAACCTTTTACTTAAAAGTGCATTTAATTATAAACTCAATTATCTTAAATGCATTGACATTAAATAGTTTTACAAAACTGTATTTTAAAAAGTCGTGTTTTCTGTTTGTTAAAATAATTTTAGTCAACTTTTAAACAATCCGCAAGCCTTAAAGTTCTAACGACTTTTTTTAACGCTTCTCTTTATTTTTACACCTTCTATTTTCTATTACTTTGGGTAGGTACTTCTTTTTATAGATTTCAAAAAACACTACAAAGCCATACAGACTCAAATTAAAATTCATTTACCAATTGATTCATAATTTAAAACAAAACAAAAAAAACAAGATATAACCGCTTGAAAGCAGTTAAACAAGGGCCCCATGGAAAATTTATAATAGCATACATTTTCATTAGACAGACTCATTCAATCAATGAAATGGTGTGACATTCGGAGCTCTAGTGGTGGTGGTCGATACTGGTGCCTACCAAAGAAGAGAACATGTAGTATGTACATTCTTTACATTACTTTTTCAAAATTTCTCTTATTCGAACTTCTTTTACTTATTTACTTATAACTTTCCCTGTTGAAAATTTCATCAATTGAATCTTAGGCCATTTTAATCTATTAAATACAAACAAAATCGTAGAATGTTGTATATACCTTATGAAACATAAATATATGAAAATAATAATCTAATTAAAATGAACTTCCTTTCATTGTTATAATATTCAAGTATTGTATTTGAGGAAAATTTAAAACGCAAAAGTTCATAAAAATACAATTTTGTTGTAGGTAAACTAGACAGCAAAAATAAGACTCTTTGAAACAGGATATGACTATCTTAAGGCTAATTTACTAAAAACAAACAGATGTTAAATCAAATGGAATCAATTGTATGTCACTCAGATTTAAAATGTCTTTATTGAACTTTCATATAATAGAAGTCATCACAAAAATTTAAGTATGAAAAAGATCTCTGACAGTTTCCAGGTTGAATTTGGGAGGCTCATGATGTACCGTCTCCTCAATACCATATGGATCATTTTGATAAGTCTTCCCAACAAGGGCCCTAGGATTCACCAGCACTTTTTTTAAAGGAAATGTTAAATTTTAGACAGACTCCTCCCCACCAAACATTTAGATGTGGTCGCACTTGAAGAATTAAAAAAATAAGAATTGTAAATATGGGAGATCGTGGTCAGCGATGTATCGGGTGATCCAATGAACTGGTTGAAGCAGTTAGAGAATGCGTTTTAACGCACGTTTTTTATATCGTCAGAGTGCTCATCACTTTTATAAAGATGAAGATGTCCCATTTTTTTTGAAAACGCAGCAAAACGGATATATTTGAAATCATACTAATTTCGATCAATTGCAATGCATCGTGCTGATGATGATGAATGTACAGAGTAAACACAGCACTTTGAGTGACTAAGACTATATAAGGTGATGACAACACAAGACATTAATACAAGACAGAAGGACAGAGGAGAAAGAACAACAGACAGAAGGAACACATGACAACAGCACGCGGTAGGTTTCGAGATGGTCCCCAACATGTCTACTAACCACGCTCACTGATGCTTGATTTCGTTGATCGATGGGAACCGAAGCTTTATCAGTGACTAGGACGTTGCCAAATTTTAAAATCATATTTCGTATCCTTAAATGCAAGCAAAAAATCAAAATAGATTTTTTGTGAGACCAAACATGTAACTAGGGAAAGACATAACATTAAATATCTATATAAAGGTTATAAATTAAGCTAATCACTGGTACCAATAAAAGTATACCATATGTCGCCACTGATTATTCCGTGATATAAGCATCTGAAAAGGAACTGAAATATTTCTTTTCCAGCAAAGTCCGATAATATTGTATGAACATGTACTAAGTATATAACAATACAAAAATATTGATACCATCTAGAAGAAAAATTGATCTTTCATTTGGTACTTATATGGTTTTAATGTAGTCTCTCAGTCGAATGTTAAAAGCTGAAATGCAAAAACTGTTTTCATGACAAGAAATACTCTTGGAGGATTTGTCAATTCCTCAGAAGAGGCAATGCCCGTGAAAAAAAAACTTTATGTGGAACAGGCAGGGATTGAACCCAACACCTCTAGCATGACAGTCGTAGTCACTTACCATAACGTCACTGGTACTACTCTTGTAAAATAAAGCCAAGAAAATAAGGCCTATCTACTTATTAATTATCGCAAATCATACTGTTGACAGTGATATAAAAACAATATGTCTTTATTTCGCTTTGTTTAAATGTTGCATGTGATAGTATAATGACCCCAAGCACTCTTCGAAACTGTTAAAAGAATATTTCTCAACAAAAAATATTAAAAATATGGAATTAAGAACGTCAGCCCCCCTGTTCTCGATTTTTATTTTTATGAAAGTTGTTCCAGGTTGTTAAAGGTTTGTTCCGCAGTGTTCCAAAGTTTTTTGAAAAACTCAAAAAGGGGGGTTTTCGGTGCCAAAATCATTTTGACAAAACCCCCCTTTGATGATCGAACTTAAAAAAAAATATCTATGTATTTTAATGTTGTAAACATTATTTTAGCCCCATTTTTCCAAAATCGAAAATCTAAAACTCCCTATCCAAAATCTCTCAAATCAAAGATTCAATCTAAAATATTGAAAAATGAAAATATTAAACGCATAAAAACTCTAAAATGATTTTTAACTTTCAGTAGAGATATCGACTTCAAATGAATTTTGTTTCATAGATACTAACATCGAAAGATGCAGAAATGCCTTTAAAAACATTATTGGGTGTTTTTTTACAATAGCAATTTTCAAAACAAGGAACATTTTTACTGACCCACCAATAGAGACTTTATTTTAATTTTATATTATATCATGCATAAAATGTGTCGTGATACTAGATTAATGTGATTTTGAATACGAATCACTAAACGTGAAAATGAAAACAAATATTTGTCACCTCGAAAATTTTACGAACAAAAAATGGTATTAGGTACCTCAAAAATAATTGTAAGGATACAAAATTGATTTTCGACTTTTGGCAAAAATTAAATACATTGGTGCAAAACTGTAAAGAACCTATTGTTAAGGATTTAACAATTTACTAGTTTGCAATTTGTTAAACATTTAGAAATTTACTAAGGGAGTCCAAATTTTTAAACTTTTGCTAACTAAAAAAATTGCTTATTGCCTTTTATCAAAAATGGAGCATCCAAACATTTCTAAAAAGTGACAGTTCGTGAAAATAAACAAAGCAACTACGCTTAAACGGAGCTATTAATTGTTGAATGGACCATTCCATTCAATGCTTTTATAGGAATAACTGTACAGATGTCATATGGATTTAGCAAATTGCCGAAAGTTAAAGTAGCGATTCCGTGATTTTAACTTTAGCAAATTGGTAAGAGATAGTAAGATTTTAAAATCGTTTAAAATTAGCTAATGCACCTTTTTAATATTTTAAACTGCTTAATATGGATTTAACAATTTACTAAATCGTTTATAAATTTGCGCTATTGCCTTCAATTTTAATTAACCGTATAGTGAAAAATTTAAAGTCACTCCCTTTTACAAAAATAATATTATTGCTAACGTGCGTCGTATACGTACTCAAAATGCGCTCTGTGTTTCTTCATTTTTCGGTTTGGTTTTCTCTTGCTGTCCCTGCTTTTCTCACTTAACAATCGCAAAAGCTCATGAGAAATAAAATAGTTGTCAAAATATACTTAATGTGGTCAGATGCAAATCGAACTTTTTAGAAGCTCATGCCTAAGCTTTGCCCTTTTTGTCTAGAGTATCTATGTACATAATTACATAGTTACTATATGCGAATTTAAGTTTTTTTTATTCGCGTATCTTGATCTAATTATTTCCAATACATAGGGCCCATGAAAATGTCCAAGCCTTCTTTGTGCAAATTGAGGTTACGCTGATTATGATAAAGACTAGCTTAATTCAAAATCAATTCTATAAAGTAACTAGCTAAAAGTGTTTGAGATATCTCTACTGAAGACTTTTTTCTAAAGCACATTTCATATTTTACTTATTAATCTTAAGGTTATTAGGAAGACTCGCATCGTCATATCAGTGCCTCGTTTAGACTAGCGTATTAGGGTTTGAGATTTCCATGATTTGAGGCTCTCATCACTAATAAATCTGAATTTGGTGGTATAAATTTAATGTCAAACACAGCGATTCGATCATTTTCTTCGATTACATAATCAAAGATTATCGAATCTATTTCCATAAATTAATGATTTTGATAATGATTTGAAATCAGTTCTAAAAAATTTTTAAATGTTCAAACTCAACCAGGTCTAAAAAATCAAAATTCTTTCATGTTCGTTATAACAACTAGGTATACAAACTACAAATAGTTTAAAAACTAACGGAAATAGTTTAAAAACTAACCTAGATTGCAGTGTTCTTTCATAAGTCTAGAAGAGAAATTTCTTGAGTTGATTTTTTCTTCATCTACTAGGTTGCTTGTATTAAAATTACTGCACATTCCTTTTCGTTTTTTAAAATAAAATTTCGGATGGTCAAATATGTGCGGACATGTCTTTTTATTTTAAATTTATTTAGCGCTTCATATATTTTAGGATTCTCTTGTGACCTAAATATATTTTTACGGAAATTTGTACATTTTTTAAGTATGGAAGTAACTTATTTATTTAAATTAATGTACAACAACTGCAAATAATATTTAGAATTTAAAGAGTATGGCTGTTCCGTTAACCGATCGATAAAAAAAATGTTGACAAAATTTTGATTGTTCTTTTGACTTTATAAAAAAATTTATTAAAAGGGATCTGTTGGACCTATCTTGCGATGCAAATTGCCAACATGTAGAGATGCATGAAGATGAGCGGCACTTCTGTTTAAAGGCTAGAACAGATGTGCAGCTCGTCTGCACCCACTTCTGCATTTGGTTCTTCACCCAAACAAACTTGTTTCCTCTCCGCTTTATAAATAATGATGCATAGTCAAATTAAATAAGAGCAGCCGATATACCTTTTTTTGTCTCAAAGAATTTATTTCAAAGAACTACAATATCAGTGATCAGTTAAAAAACATAATTGTCCTTGTATTTTTAATAAATGGACATTCTGCAGATTGAGAGCTTTTAGATAAGTTTCGACAGTTACGGGAAAATTAATAGTTTCTATAAAATAAAAAGATGCAGATGATCTTCAGCTTCATAAAATTTTGTCTGTAATATCTTTTTACATTCTTCTGATGTTTTCTCAAGCATACTTAAGTATCGTTTGACTAAATTTAACAATAGTTTCTTAAAGATAAGTAATTCATTTGAATAATAAAAACACTTGCAAAAATTAAAATAAAACAAATTTAGTGTTTAGCACTTCTTAAGATCTTTTATATCTATACTCATTAATACAAAATGTTTGAATATTCGAGACAAATTTTGTCTTCATGCTGTCACAGTGAGATACCCGTATCGAAATTGCACAAACAATTCAATTGAATAATCAATTTCAAAGCCTTTCTTTTTTTAATTCAATTGACATGTTTTAAAAAATGAGACAACTTTTTTGTAAACTCTCTCTATAGCTCAAATTTGTTTTCATTAAATATTTACGCCCGCATTAGTTTTTGATTAACATCGCCATGCATGCCTTCACATCGGTAAATATTTCGTCAATACTTTCAAGAATAAAATTTTGTTTTTGTCATGATGATTGGAATTGTAAATACAAATTTAAGTTATACACGAGATTA
This sequence comes from Eupeodes luniger, assembly GCA_951509635.1. NCBI lineage: Eukaryota > Metazoa > Arthropoda > Insecta > Diptera > Syrphidae > Eupeodes > Eupeodes luniger. The sequence goes on from OX608073.1 coordinate 170,206,095, forward strand.
TCCAAATTAAATTCAAATGCAGGTACATACATTAATTGTATGCGCATATTTGCATTTTTATGAAAACTTTTTTTAGTTAAATATGATTATGTTATTTAAAGTTAAAGTATTTATTGCAATTAGGAAACAAACTGCTATTTTTTTCCAGAGATAGATAAATACAAAAGTCTCACCAAAATTTGAGATCCAAAATAGTTCGTATCAATGAACTTATGTAATAAAATTAAACCACGTACATAAATTTTCGTCAATAAATGTATTTTTAATTATTTACATTAAACCGCCAACGGCTATTTGGCCGACACTTTAGCGTGCACTAGAGAAAGCAGCATACATCAATATATGTCTTCGCTAAATTATTATGTTGATATTTATTTATACCTTTAGTACTCAAAAAGACTGTCAACATTTAGATACTCTTTCCACTTTATCTTTTTTTTTCTTTTATTTGTAAGAATTATAATTACAAAATTATGTTATGTATTGGGGGATGTATTTAAGGACACACACATCAATTAAGCTTCGTAATTACAGACAATAATCAAAAAACGGTATATGCTCGCGGTACACAATTGATCGCAAATAAAGAGGTTCGGTTCATGTATGCTTTCAACTTTCTAGATCTTTGTTTTTCTTTATTCAAAATAAATTTATCTATAAATGTCGCCAAATTATTTTCGCACTCTTCGAAAATTAACAGAACGCTTGACAAGCTTTCTATAACAAGGAAACAATGATCTTCACATAAATGTATCCCATTAAACAATGGTTTTGTTGAAAAAAAAAATACTCACGTTCAACTTGCCAGTATATATGTACATCGATATGTATGTATATGTTATAATTTGTATAAATACGAGATTTACAAAGTAGAACCAAATTATTTTAAAAAAAAACATAAATTAATGAGTATAACCGCTCAAGAACCGATAAAATCACATACTGAACTGAACTTATGTACTCGAAAGCATTGTAGACTATTATAGATGGACCTAACTTTGAATGTCTTGCCAATGTAGAGTCGAAATATTGTCTCTTGAAGATGGAGGTATTCACGCCAATGATACAATAGGGTATGTGTGTGTTGAATTTATTGCTCAAAAAATTAAATCGATCAACTTTTGTTAAAGATTCGTCCTCACTTGTATGAATCCCCCTTAGTTTATTTTTTCGACATATAAAGATATGCAGTGTTATCAGGAATTAACAATAATAAAATGACAAAATAATCAAAGGATTTTATGGCCAACAAAAAACGTTAAATGGTAAAAATCAGATAAACTGAATCTTAGTGAAGTATTAGTTTAATGTAGATATTAAGTTCTTTTCCAATAAATGTCTTAAATTCTGGTCGTGTCAATCAAAAAATCATAACTATAATTTGAAATAAAGTTTCTAAAAGTCATGATAATTTGTGTAGCTTTTTCGATTTACCACAAAAAATTAAGTTTTTGGTAATCTCGTAGTTTTTGATAATTTGTGAGAACTTTATAGCAGCGAGATATACTCGTTACTCATTGAAATAAAATATAATTCTTTTTTAAGATGACGGCTCACTTTAAATCCTAAAAATTGTTTTCAAAGAGTGTTTTTCCCTGAAGTATGGCTTTCAATTTGGTAATACTTTTTTCCGAATTGGTATCTCTCATTTGATTTATGCTCAGTCTGTTTTACCATTTTTTAAAGAATAGATTTACTTGTGATCAACGTTTGCACATGGTGTACATTTATTACCAAAATAATGATTCGGTTCGTGCGACTCATCGTGCGCTGCGTCCAATATTCGGCCAGGAGAGTTGGTAATTCGAGCAACTATTGCTCGGTTTTGCACCGGAGGGATCTTGGTTTGTGGGCTTACAAAATGTATGTCATGCAAGAATTGAAGCCGAACGACCATTACGCCCGTCACACGATATTTAGAAGAAAACTTTGTTCATCGATAAAGCTCATTTTTGGTTGCATGATGATCATAAACAACACGCCATTGTTGAGACGCCCACACCGTTACATTCCTTAAAAAGTCACTGTGCTCTATGGGCAAAGACAATCATTGATTCATATTTCTTCAAAAATTAAGCTGGCTATAATGTAACAGTCAATGAAAAAAGATATGGATCCATGATTAATGACTTTTCCGCACTTTGGTTCCAACAACGAGACACACAATTTATTGAAGGTATCTTTTGGTGAGCGCATTATCCCGCGTGGCCTCCGAAATCGTGCGATTTACCACCACTGAACTATGTATTTTTTTTTTGAAAGCTAAATTATAGGTCATAACATTAAATACACGTTTCTGCTTGAAAACCACACGTCTAAAAAGAACACCCTTTATAAGAATAGAAAACATAAAACAACAAATTCAAAACAAAAACACTAAGCAATGGCTAAAAATTGTATTAACCTACAACGAAAGTAAATAATATAGTAAAGTAAAGTATAACCATGTCGACTTCAGAATTCTAAGAATTTTACTTTTGGTTTCGTTAATGTGGCTCTACTATTGGAATTTATGAAAATTTCAACAATTCCCTAGAAACGATATTCGAGAAAATTGATCCAACTGATGAAATCATTATTATTAGTGACTTTAATCTAATTTACTTGGAATGGTCAACTAATGATGGTGTATACTTGAAGAATATTGTATCTACTTCTCTGATGTAATGATCACTGATACTTTTGTCATCGCCAACATCAAAATTGGACTTAACGACCTTTTCGTTACGTGGATTTCTACTTATCTTAAAAATAGATCTTATAGCGTCATGTTCAAGAGCAGCCTTTCATGAAAATTTGAAGTCAATTCTGGGAGTCACATTGGTCCATTGCTGTTTATTTTATTTTTTATGATGACAAGAGATCTAAATCAATTATGGGCATGGTGCAATAAGAATCGTTTGATTTTAAATATTAACAACAAAATGATTAGTACGAGTATCATGGCATCGAGACAAATTAAAAAAAATATGGACAAGAGTATTCGAAACACAAGATATTTTACCAAAAACACTTGCAATGTAAAAAAAACGACAGGAAAAACCAATTAAAATTGAAAAAGCAACTCTTGAAAATTGAACAAGCAAAGCAAAATCAATCAATTAATTTCTAAAAGATACCTACATATGTACATACATACATATTTTTGAGTTTTTAATTAATTCGTGATTTTGAAGTCTTAAGTTATGAGTTTCTTATCAGTACGTTATTAATGTTTAAGGAGAACCTGAGAATAATTTGTTTAAGATATTTTAATTTTACTTTTTGTTGCCTTAGTAAACCTCCTCAACGGGTTTCTATCTTGCAGTGGTAAGGGGGCTTACGCTTACGTTTGAATCCCGGCCTCTACAGCATAATTCTCGTATGAGACACTCGGCTGATCGGCGAAGGACACAACAACTACGGGGGACCCAGTTGGTTCACCCAACTCTATGACAGTGGAAACAAAATGGAATCTATAGCGGCGAGGATATTTGCCAAACTGTCGAGTAGAAGTCACGGCTGCATCTACCCTCTTCGGCAACATCATGACAGTATACGGAGTGAAGACCATGACATGCGAGGATGAAAAAACTCTCCAGTGGCTCCAGGAATTCGTCCACGGGACCGTGGCACCTTGGCTGAATGCTGATTTCCGACTCATTGACATAAAGGAGATCAAAAAACCTCAACCGGCAAAACTCCTGATTAAAGGATAATATCTCTTAACACCAATTTGCTTAGCCAGGAATGGGAAGTGATCAGGGCGGAAAACGCGGAAGAAGGCACAGAGGTGGTCTCTTCTGCGCAAAGTATACTTCTGCTGGCAGGCAAAAAGGTTGAGGTGGTTAGTAAATCTGAAGATGAACATTAAATTTATTCAAATTAATCTTTAACACAGCAAAGTCGCCAGCGCCAACCTAGTCTACTGTATGAAAAGTGGACAACACGACAATTTGCTAATTCAGAATCGCTAGATATCAGGTGCCAAAAAGTAGAGGCTTGACCTCTAAAAATCTCGTGCTGCAGATTTAGTTGATTTAGACAGTAATTTTGAGAACATGTATATTAGCTAGGAAGCAGTTTAATATCTATCTTTTAACATCTTTTAACAGTTCTCAGTAACATGTATCAGACCACAGTAAAACAGGAACGAGAGAACTCATTAGCACTCATGGGATAAATTAACATGTACTTGGATGGAATGGAAGGACCACCGACAGACCTCACCAATTAATTGCTAACCTACGCAGGTAAGAATAGATTAATTTTTTCTTCGTGTAACACGCCAACTCACGTGCGTCGGTCGTGGTCAGTGGGGCAGCACCAAATCTCTTTTTGAATATATTTTGGAATAACTTAAGGAAATGAATCTGGGAGACAAGAGACCATCACAGCTTTTAAATGAACTCAAGGAGTTGGGATGTTCATGAATAAAAGATGAATTTCTACAATCGCTGTGGTTGCAGCGGTTGCCAGTTTAAGTTCGAGCAATATAACAAGCCTCTAACGAAGAGATTACAGCTTTGTCTACCCGCACAGAAAAAATCATGAAAGTCAGTTATTTTCCACAAATCTCACAATAAATGCGGTCGAGCGAAGTTACAGTCGTTCATCATCCTACGTCTCATCCAACGAATTTTCTTTACAACAAACCGTCGCAGTAGAAGTACAAGCTCGCACCGCTTACTTTCTAAGCATAATTCGCTCTCAAGTTCAAGAAAGAACGAACATTTCTGCTGGTTCCACAATAAATTTGGCAGTGAAGCAAACAAATACCGTGGGCCATGTGCGCGAAATTTTAAAGTATATTGTTAAATCTATTTTGCAGTTTACTAAGCTAGAAAGGTGATTTAGATAATTTTAAACGATTTTAACAAATTGCTAAAGTGACTATTTTAATTTTTAGCAATTTGCTAAATCCATATGACATCTATACAATTATTCTTATAAGAGCACTGGATAGAATGGTCAAGTCAACCGTTTGGAATTCAAATGAAGTGCGTTTAAGCGTATTTAAACAATAGGTTCTTTAAAATTTTGCGTCATGGCCTTTAAAGACGGAAGAAAAAAACTAAATTCGACTTCTGTGGCCGGCGGCGGTTCTTAAGTAAACAACCCATAGATTAATTTTTACAGAGTGTCATCTCAACATACATTCATTTTCAACAGCGGAGCAGTAATCTCTGTTGTACAAATCCATATCTCGATAGATTTTCTTCTAGCAAAAGACCCCTTTTTGCATCCAACGGCAATCGAATAAGAAGATATGGTGAGAGACTGACTTTAGAATCATTGGCGTGGATTCCATTAGAAATAAGACGGTATTTTCTTAAAATGATTTTTAAAAAACTTTGTCGAGTCCAAAAATGCGCACCACTCCGTTTGGTTCTTTCGAATTCGTCTACGTTCGGTCTGAGGAACGCTGTCGATTTCATCAAAAGATTTTCCGGCGAGTTCCGTCATCCATATGTTATTAAATTTGTGTATGTTTCTTTTTTCAGGCAAATTCGTGAATATGTTTTCTCTTTATGGACGCCATACTTTTCCATTCCTATTGATAGAATGGAAAGTATTTAATATAGAGATTTATGATTATGTATACGTTTTTTTCCCTGGCCTGATAAGCTTAGAGAAATATACTTACCAAGCGATCTGACCGGTACCCGTCTTGCCTGAAACACAAACTCCATTTGACGTGAACTCTTTCAAATTCTCTGTTGTTGAATACATCTGGTTAGTGGAAAAAAGACAAAATGTCAAATTGGACTAAAAAACAAACTTGGAATTCATGCGACTTGTCAAAAATGATAGTTCCACAATTTCGATGAATAGACTTATTCGAATAGGAGTTCAAGTACGTAAGTATAAAAAATGATCTCTTAAACACAAGAATATTTTAGAAACTTTGTTTCAGCTATGGACTATGAAAACTACATACTTGACTATAGCGCCAAACTGGTATTTCAACGCACAGAAAGCCAATACCCTCAAACAATTTGTGAAGTGTAAACATTTTTTGCTCCAAATACGGATAACATTTACTTTCATATTCACTTAATCGAATCCTTACCTAAACACATAAGTCCCTTAAAAAATTAGGCTAAATCTCATTCAAGAAGATGTACATTACATATAGTGCTTTCATTTTTGAAGCTGCCAATTACAAACCATGGTACAGAAAGCAACTTTCCTCAAGAAATTCGGAACCTTTGCTCAAAACAAGGGCGCTGATTCATAGGTGAGTTTATTTAATATTATATTTTTCTTAATAAAATAATATCAATGTTTTTAACCACAGACGCTGGCCTTTGTTTGTAAATTGTTATTGGAAGCCCGTTGAAGTAAGGTATATATTTTTACACTCAATTGCTGCTGTATCAAACGCTCAGATAAGTAGAGAAAGACATAAAAACTCTAAACTACCCACACACCCAAATGATACAATACAACACACAATATAAAAGATGCCTGCACGTTATCTGGAAACTATTAACACCAAAAGATAACCATGCATAGTAGATGAGATTGGAACATAGACGAAGAAGCCACTTGACCAAAAAGGCGTACGTGACTTTTCGAACGTAACAGCACAGCATCCAAGGATCAACCGAGGATTCATATAGTAGATCATATCGACGAATGCGCAGAACGACTTGTACCCTGGATTGGGTTCGACGCGCACTCCCACTCCATTAGAATAACTTACTTTTTTCGTAAATCTAATGTAATAACATTTTGCGAAATAAATATATTCTTTTAAAATAAATAACCTTACAATTTTTTAATTGGCGCCCGAGCAGGGACAGCATTAATAATAAAGTGATACACAAAGTGAGATCAAACTTTAAAGTTGCTGAACCAGAAAAAAGTGAATATAGATTAAATACAAATCTATCACCGTTGGTAAAGCACCTTACTTTGCGGGATCTGCAAAGCATCAGTAGACGCATAGGAAGTAAAAAATCTTAGAACAATCTAGCAGGAGTTCAACATTACGAAATATTCTTACAACAGTCCAGAAAAAAAATATACAGTAAGAAAATTACATATTAATTTTTTGTATATACATATTAAGTGAATGTAAAACTGTTGTTATTATAATAAGAAGCAAATTCAATTATAAGTGTAAATATGAACGCGCAACAAGTAGCCGACCTAATTACTCAGATATTAAAAGAGGTAACCAGTTCTCTTAAAGCACAGGTAGACGAACTAACGCTAATTTAACCTCGGGTGATTCAATAACATCATACACCGACATTGTTATAGACCCTGCAATAACGGGAGGAGAACCTTTAGATGAAGTGAAATGTCTTCCCACTTTTGACGGTAATAATTATGTTAGTTGGAGGACTGTAGTTACCAACTGCATGAAGATATATGAGCCAATTAAGGGGGGCAGTAGATATTATGCAGTCACAAACATTGTTAGGCAGCAAACGACATTTTAACTTCATACGGAACGCCGTTAAATGTAGATGCAATCATAGGTAGATTAGATATTACGTACGAAGACAAAAGACTTATATATATGCTACAAAGTGAACTTTCCAAATAATGGATAATTTAGAAGACCGACTCAGTATAACGGACAGAGTCAATCCCAGAATCAAATACATTTAATCATCCTCCCCGGAGTTTTAATTCAAACAATCATTATAACCCCTTTAAACGAGAAAGGACACCAAGTGATCCAATTCCTACCAAAGCTCCTAGACTACATCATTCAAATGAAAATGATGATTTTTTTAGAGTAAGGCACGACCTGCCTTGTATCGAGAGAACATACACGAAGTCAGGTCGTTTATTCAATATCTTTATTAACACAGAGGCAACACATAATTATGTTAAACCAAACAATGAGATATCTACAAAACAATTAGAAGTTAGGTCTAGAGTTAATAGTGTCCATGGCACAACAATTATAAATAAATATCAGGATTTAAATATTTAAGGCGTCAAGGAGAAATTGTATGTTCTGCCAGAGTTAACCAATTATGACGCGATCATAGGAGTGAAATTATTAAAAAAAGTAAATTGAATAAATAATATTGGACAGAACACGTTAGAATTCGCGACAGACATAGTACCTCTTAAATTCGACGATAAATTTCTGAACCACATTAAACCACAAACAATATCCATACCCGCAAAGCGCAAACACTTCCATTAATTCTGAAACTAAAACACTACTAGAGACGGTGTTATTCCTCCTGTAGGAGTCCATATAATAATAAAATATGGGTGGTGGACAACAAAGGTATTAATCCAGACGGATCAACAAAATTCCGTTTAGTTATAGATTTCAAAAACTGAACTTTGCAAAAAAAAAAACAATTAAATATCCTATGGCAGAAACATCCATTTTACTGAGTAACCTTGGCACAGGAAAATACTTAACAACAATCGATATTCAGAGTGGATTTCATCAAATAAAGATAAAAAAGAAGATATTAAAAAGAATGCATTTTATGTGAATAATGGAAAATTAGGAATAACTCCGAATGCCATTTGGGTTCAAAAACGCCCCTGCAATTTTTCAAGCAGCAATGGATGACATACTGAGGCCATATGTTGGCAAATTTTGCCATGTCTATATTGATGATGTTATAGGATTGTGGGAATCAGCTGAAGAACATTTAACACATATCGAGACAATTATCAAAGCACTAAATGCAGCACATATGACCATAAGTAATGAAATATCTATTTGTTTTCAGGAAGCCATAATTGTATTAAAACTGACCCAGACAAGGTCAAAACAATCAACGAATAACAAAAACCGACTACAATTCGACAACTGAGAAGCTTTTGGGTATGCAGGAAATTCATACAGAACTATGCACATTCCAGTAGGAAATTTCAAAAAAATCATCGGTGAATCACCAACTTTTTCCTTGGTGAATGGAGGCTACACCCCATGAAAACATCATGGATTCGCGTTCACCAAGTAGTGAATTTCATGGTGACTGTTCAGTGAGGAAATCACCAAGCAAGTGAATTTGGTGTATTCCAAAGTGAATTGTAGTTGATGAAAAATACCGTGAATTCACACCGGTGAAATAACTAGGTTAGTGGAGTTGCTGGTATACTTTGGTACTTTACATTGGTGCAAAATGTGATGAATATTTACTAAGGAATTCACTTTGCAAAATTGAACTGTTTATTCATAAATGAATATTGACCAATGATTTGTTTAGGCAAGCAAATATTACTAATTCCTTGGCGCAAAATGACCTGGTAAAAAATGTCGTGGATGTGCATTGAAACTACTGTTTTCAATCTCACTCTCAATGTCACTTTCGATTTGCCTATTTCTGTCTACAGTTTCTAAAAGTGGCGCTCTATTATTGCAATGGCCTCCATAACTTTCCCTTTCTTGGTTTGCCAAGCGTTTCAAATTGCTCCTACCAAAACCAAAACTTATTTTTAAGTTAAATTTAATTAAACACAAATTTTACTAAATTAATATTCAATTTTTAACACTTTTATATTGACTTTTTTACACTTTTAAAATTTATTTTCTTTTACTCTTTACAATAACTATTTCTTTAAATATCAGCTTTACGCTCTTGTTGACACTGTGAACAATGGACTTCAACTGAAAAAAAAAAACAATAGAAGAAAAGGATTGTATTTGTATGTAATTAAAACAACGGCACGTGGCGCGTCGCACCTAACCTAATTACTGGAAAACCCTTACGCATTTTGTATCTTTTCTGTTTCTCGAAAAAACAACAATGCTTGCACTTACCCCGGGCACTGTGCATTGTTGTTGAAAATAACTTTGTTTCTAGAAACTGTTCTGAAACTGAGGCCAATCTCCGTATAACTATTCAGTGCAGGTATAGAGAAGAGAAGACACAAAACCCATCTCATGCTTCATCGTGAGTGAAATATTTTACAAAAAAAAAGATAGGGTGTGGATTGTAAGATCATAGGAAAAACGCAATGCCTTTCAGTAAGGATTTCATTGCATGCTATTCCTCAATGATTTAGTAGTAGTAGATTTATGAGTAGGTTAATTCCTTGGTGATTTCACACAAAAATTTCATTGGTGAGCAAATTTCCTATTGCAAAACCGCTCACACTGTTCCTTTGAGGTATAGAAAATAATAAACGTAAAACTATAAACATAGAATTTACACCAGAAGCAAAGAAGGCCTTCGAACTAATTAAAAAGAGGCTATTAGAACAAGTTTTGTTAAACCTACCAGCAACCAAAGCATTCGAACTCACTTAAGACGCAAGTAACTCAGCCATAGGCGCAGTACTAAGTCAAGATGGGAAACCAATAACGTTCATAAGCAGAACATTAATCGAAACTGAACAAGGTTTCGCCACCAATGAAAAAGAACTTTTGGCCATAGTTTGGGCATTGAGCGATCTTAGAACTTACCTGTACGGGCACGGTGGAAATAAGATCTATATGGATCACCACCCGCTTACATTTTCCATAGATAATAAGATATAAGAATCCAAACGTTAAAATGAAACGTTTGAGAGCCTTTATAGAAGAATTCTCTCCTGAAATAATCTATAAGCCAGGGAAGGAAAATGTAGTTGCCGACGCCCTAAGCCGTCAGAACTTAAATCATAGTGCAGAATCCAGCCAAGCTATAGATATTCAAGGAGTAAACACGAAATTAAATCAATTTAAGAATATAATTCATTTAATTGAATCCAATATAAATATTGCTAAGTAAACACAACTATACGGTAAGTTTTGGAGGCACCGAGTAGAATTTTTGGCCTACAATATTACAACAAATTCAAGAATATATAAATTTATGCGAAAATTGCAAACTAAACAAGTATGACCTACACCCCAAGAAAGAGATTAGCGAGACACCAATACAAATTTGATAAACATCCAGCCCCTTTTGGTGTAGTTGCAGTTTTTGCTCTGGAGCAAACAAATTAGATCTCACACGATTGAGAATAAGGCTGTACAACTCATCTGTTAACCATAGTTCTACTAACGGTATGATAGAGAAAGTACAAAGTACATATTACAGAACTGATAAGACTGGATACTTACGATAACCCACATCAGACGATAGAACAGCTTACACCTCACGCAGTAAAACAATATAACGAAACAATACATCCAATAACGAACGAAACACCAAATAAAATTTTTTGCAACTATGAGAAATACTCCTATATATACCTGACGTTATTAAGGAAAAACAAGGTAAGACACTCCACGTAAGAAACAAAGCCAGAAACCACAAAGTGTACAAAGAAAACGACATAGTATTCTTTTAAAATAAATAACTTTACAATTTCTTAACTCAATGCATTAACACCAGCAGCAACAACACCACCGGATTTACGAATTCAAATCAGAAATAGCGAACCTCTTTGGCTATGTCATCGACTTTGTGCAACTTTGTGAAATTCAAGTCGATGGTGCAAGTGAAAGCTTCGATATTCAATAGTCGACCGCCCAGTTTTGGAACGACTCAACAGCAGCAACAGCAGAGTTTGCAGGGCAATCAGATTAAGTAATTAATTTACTTACGTGTATTCTAAGCAAAGATATTTTAAATTCTATGGTTCTATAAGTCCTTCAACGACCTCCGCCTATTCATCGCCCAAAAAACCACACGACTCTTGCAGTAACATCTTCTGCATTCTACGAACGCAGGGGTCGGAGCAACTAGGTTTCGGTTGCTAAATTGTTTTTGCGTGGTAAAATATAAACCAACGTATTGAACTGACTGTGACACTATTGTTAAATCATTTGGGAAATTATGTTGCTGATAGCATTTTCGATAAAGCTAGCCACAAACACAAACGAAGCTGTTTTCATTACTGAGTTCATCTCCACTTATGTCGTCAGATAATACAATCTTTGAAATACTGTCAGATACAACTTCTTGCCCAGATTTCAACCAATCTAAATTCCTTCTCAAATTTATACCTGAATAATCTAATTTAAAAGAGCTAACTTCCTCTTCTATTCTACAATAACCCTCTCTAACAACTTATAAATATTGAATACCCTAAATCTTCTAAAAACGGCCTTTGAATTGCTGACAGATAGGGCGATAATTTTTTCACCAGCGCATCTTATCTTCATTCCATCATAGGTACACCATGTTGCTTTCTGCTTTGGCTGAAACAAATTGAAGTACATTTTTCGAGTTCTTTTAAGTAGGTGTGGAACGTCATACAAAAAGAATAGTTTTGAATCATTAACTTCAAAACATGGTTTTCGGGATTGATATCTAGAATTCGGTCCAAGCCTCTAAAGTTTAATCCTTGATCGAAAACAAAGCTGCATAGACCATATATTGTTGCAAAGTAGTTGTGGCTTTAAATAAAACTGTTTTCAAGATTGAGGGGGTACAACTATACTCTATACCTAACTAAATAATAGTTAAGTGGATTTTTCCATCTCTATACGATACCTTTAGTCATTTGGCGTTTTTCTTTTTTAGTTCAGAATAGATCTCGAACTGTCAAAAAAATAATTGTGTTTCTTTTTGAGCTCTGATCGTTCAGCGCTTCAAATTCGTGTTTCTTTTTTAGTTCCGAACATGTTCAGAGCGCGCTCTGTGAGCTCAGAATAAAATAACAGAGTAAACGGAGTAAAATGCTGAACACAAACAATTTGATGTTTAAAAGCCGGGAAATTAAAAAAAATCATCGTCAAAATATGTTGATACCTTAATAGGCAATGTGTTTAAAGCTTAAGAAGAGTTAATACATCCATATAATTTTTATACAGCTGTCAACTTCATTAATTGCCTCTTCTCTTTTACTTCCTGTTTCCTTCTCTTTGATTTAACACTTCAACAAATAAGGATGTCTTTAATAAAGTTATCCTATAAAATAAAATAAATCGCTCGTTTCTTTTAACAGGTTATGGGCCCAGAATATTTCAAACATCCCATTTAATATCAAGGAGTTGATATTTTTAATAATTTAAATCAAGAATATTTTCCTGTTCGTTTTTTTTTATCGAGTCCACAGAACATAACCTCAACAATGGGCACGAATATTAATGGACGCATCCAACTCTTCAATGGAGAAAATTTTGCTCCTTGAAAGCCACAAATGGAAGCAATTCTTCATAAAGCGAGGCTTACTGGCTACGTTTATGGAGCAATCCTTAGACTGCAGGATGCAAGTGAGCAACCAAATTGGGATGACAAAGACATGGATGCAAGGGCGGAGTTACTGTTGGCGATGGAGCCAAATATCGTGTCGCTAGTAAAAGAGAAACGGCTTTCCAAAGAAATTTGGGACTTCCTAGGTGAAACCTACGATCGCAAGGGACCCAGGCAGAAGGCGGAAGAGTTCAGGCGTCTCATTAACATGAAGATGGAAGTGAACCAGAGGATGGATGAATATATCCGTGAATTCAAAACGACTGTCAGCAAACTGCAGGAAATGGATGCAACTCTCGATAAGGATTTATTGGTAGTTGTTCTTCTGGATGCACTGTCCGAATATTACCGAGATGTTCAAGCAGCGTTTGACGCCCAAACCAAGTACCCGGAGGTCGATGTCGTGTGCACGAGACTTTTAGAGGTTAGCGATCGTAAGAAGGATGGAAATGGGCAACATCAGAGCACAGCATTATACACAAAGGAAAAAAAATACAAACCCAGGAAAACACCAAACAACAACAAAAAAGGTAGTTCCTTTCCATATAATTGCCGCGTGTGTGGCAATAGAGGTCATATGGCTAAGGACTGCTACCAAAATAAAGAAAAGGCAAAAACTGTACAGTCAAGCACCACAGAAGGAGCGGAATATGGATTCGTTATAACAGAGAAGTCTATATTCAGAGTGTCAACTGACGATATTACATGGTGCCTTGATTCCGGAGCGTCCTCGCATATATGTTCGACAAAATCCTTGTTTGAGAGTTTGGAAATGTGGACAAAGGAAGCCTTTGTGACTTTAGCTAATGGTCAGGGAGTTAAAATTGCTGGAATCGGCACGGTGGCGTTACTACCATCGTACCTCAAGAATATCGGAAAAGATATAAAATTGTTTCACACACTTTATATACCGGATTTAAATGAAAATCTCATCTCGGTAAGCAAAGCGGGAAAAAGCGATGTTAAGGTAGTATTCGAAGGGGATAAGGCTAAAATATATAGCAAAACTGTTACACTACTGTTCACAGCTGATCAAAGTCGTGGTTTGTATATAGTCTCAAAAAGTGATAGAGTCCTAACTGCACATGAAAACAACAACTAGTTGAACTTGTGGCACCGAAGAATGGGCCACTTAAACATAACCTCACTAAAACAACTTCAGTGAACTGGAATGGTGACTGGTCTACCAGAGAAGTTCAAATCCGATACAAGCAGTTGTGTTTCATGTATTCGTGCTAAACAGTGCATAAAACCTTTTATAGTCAGTGAAAATAAAAGAACGGAAAGAAGACTTGAATTGGTCCAATCCGATGTGTGTGGTCCCATGCGAACTGCATCGTTGCGCAAAGCAGTATATTTTATATCATTCATCGATGATTATTCCCGAAGAATTTTTGTTTATTTCATGCAAAAGAAAAACGAAGCTTTAGATAAATTTAAAATCTTTAAAGCATACGTGGAAAAGCAAACAGGGGAATAAATCGATAAGAACAGATAATGGGACGGAATATACACATTCGAAATTTGATGCATTTTTGGAACAAAACGGAATCGACCATGGGTTTTCTGCCCCATATACGCCACAACAAAATGGCATAGCAGAGAGGGCCAACCGGACCCTACTTGAAATGTCGAGGTGCTTAAAACTGGAGGCAAAACTACCTGATATGTTATGGGCAGAACTAATCTGTACGGCAGCCTTTATTCGCAACAGATGTCCCACGAAAATGAACGGCAAAGTAACTCCAGAGGAACTTTGGACTGGTAACAAACCGGACGTGTCATCATTCAGGTGTATCGGTACAAGGACATATGTACTGGGCAAAGGAAGTAATCTCGGTAAGTTTGAGTCAAAAAGCAATGAACATGTAGTTGTTGGATATGGCAGTGAACATGGTACATATCGGCTATGGAAACCTGGAACCCGTATAGTCATCAGGAGTAGAGATGTACGATTCGTGGAAGAGGAGTCCAATCATACCGACAATGGTGAAGGAGTTCTACCAAACTACTATGTTTTTGATATTAAACAGCCTAAAAGTGATGTTCCGGATATTAAGGACCAGTAAATATGTATTTATACCATCCTAAGTAGAATACATACATATATCTCACATTCATATATTTCTTATCTACCTACTTGCTTAATTTTCACTTGCTGCTTATTATTTTAAATTAATCAATGTCAGAGTAAAAAATAGAGAATAAGAAAATCATTAAACAAATTAATATAAATAAAATATCTGTGAGACGAAACAGTCTTGTTTAAATAAATAAAATCTTTTAAACCAAGTCATCGTCTACAACTTCAGAAGTGGGCCAGCCCTAAATACCTTCAACGTTTTATTTAACTTTCCGCAATTTTGATATTATGTCATCAACAATGAAGAAGCAAGAATTGGTAGCTTGGTTAACCGAGCGAAACATACAATTTGCAGCAGATGCAAAAGTTGCTCAACTACGTGAGCTGTATGAAGAAAATTGTGAAGACAATTATTCCGAAGACCATTTCATGGAGGCAGAAAATATTGAACGTCCTGGTAAGACAGTAAATTCTGATTTTTCACAACAGATTCCAGAATCCGTTCCTGGAAATGAAGCTGAGATGGATAAAGATGATTGAAAAGCTTAAGCTTATTAAGCTTATTGAATTTTTACAAATTGACGAATCAAGTACCTATTCTGATTTCCGGAGCAATTTTTTGGCCAATTTTGGACACACTTATTCAGTTTCCGAAATTATTGATGAGATGCGAAGTACTCCATTTGTGTCCACAAACACATCCATTATGGGCTACATTTTAAAAATGCAAGAGCTTGCATCACGTGCTGATATTGACGAAAAACAAATTATTCAATTCATCGTTGATGGGTTCCAAGATCGTTCCGTTAGCATCGCCATATTGTACTCAGCACGCACAATCGATGAATTAAAAAAACTGGCACACCGTTATGCTCAACTGCGAGGATCAAATTCAGCAGTTAACAGACCGACAAATTCCGCATCATATTCAGCGCAAGTTGCCCAGCATCAAAATGAATCGAAACTTAAAGTCAAGTTTTCCGTTGGTGACTCCGGAAAAATCCTTGTTCAATGCTACAATTGCTCTGGCATGGGAAGTTTTTCCACTTCTTGTCCACATCGAAAACGTCAAAAAGGATCATGCTTCAGATGTGGTTCAACAGTTCATATTCTGAAGGATTGCCCCAAAAATACACGCACTGTTGCATTGATTGACAAATTCTGTTCCGGCGCTAATCAAAACCATTCTGATGTGGATGTCTTATCCGATGTCAAGATTTTTAAAGAAGTAAATTCTGTAAGTGTTGTTTTTCCTACTAGTGATTCTGTTCCGCATTGTAACACATATCTTTCTCTTTTTGATACCGGTAGTCCGATAAGTTTAATTAAGCTTTCCGAAATTCCGATCGGATTGCATTGCAATAATCTGAGACCAACTGGATACTACGGAGTAGGTAGTTTACCTTGTAATGTACTTCCCTAATTCTTCCCTACTTTTGCTGTATAAGCGCAGCTCGCTTCAAATGGATGGCTAGAGAGCCGCAGTTTAATAATTAATATATACACTCAGTGTAAGAAATGGAATTGATTTTATTTACATTTTCTTACAGCTATTTATACCTAAATTATATTACAAATCTATTTGGGATATCCCCTCTTATGAACTAAATTACAAATAAGAATGCATCAGCATTCTGCTTCTAATAAATAAATTATTGGGGCAGTCGTCTCATTTCTAATGTTGACGAACTTGCATTCGGGAGTAGTGTAACAAAATACATTCACTGAGCAATCACAAAGCAACGTAGTCAAAACGATGTCTTTGAACTTAGCTGGCCAAAGGGGGCAACATAATTGTGTACATCGTTTTACTATGATATTAAGTATCAATGAAAACGTACTTGTTTGTTTGTTTCTAGTATTTTGGTTGTGGCTTTTCGAATGAATGTTATTACACTACATCCCTCCCCTTTAAAAAATGATATTTGTTTATATTTCTAAAATTTAAATAAATATTATTCGTCTCTCTTTTTTTTTTTTTTTGTATGTACCTATAGATGGATTTAGGTTTGTGTTATTTATTGATATTTATTGTAAGTTCGTATTTCTGGCTTTAATTAAATTATTATTATGTATTTCATATTTCTTATCATCTAATAAAATAATACTATTTACACCGTTTTGTGATATAATTTTATATGGTCCTCTAAAAGGTTTATCAAATTTTCTTTTTTTTTGATTTTTTAAATATACATAATCACCTACGATAAAATTTGATTTATTAACATTTTTTTGAACATTCTGTCTTTTATATTTATCATTGATTAAGTTGTTTTTTGCTTGCTCGTGAGCATATCTTAATTTACATTTTAACTCATTCAGGTAATTGTCAATATTATAGATTGTATCTTTGTTTTCTATTACTTCACATGGAAGAGTACATAACTTTCCAAAAACTAGTTCAAATGGTGAATATAAAGTACTACTATGTGGTGTTGAGTTATAACAATAAGTATAGTATGGTATCCATTCTTCCCAGTTATCTTTATCTCCTACGCTCATAATATATTCATTAAATACCCTATGGTTTCTTTCTATTGATCCCATTGTTTCATGGTGAAAAGGTGTAGAAACAATCTTTTCTATTTTTAAAAGTGTACAAATATTCTTAAGCAATTCATTTGTGAACTCTGTTCCCTTATCTGTTTTGAGTTTTTTAAAACATCCGTATTTTAGAATAAATTTTTCTACTATTGTTTTTGCTACAGTATTCGCTTCTTTATTCTCTATCGGAAATGCTTCTACAAATTTCGTTAAGTCACATTGTATTGTAAGTATGTATCTATAACCATTAGATGGTCTAAGTGGTCCTATAGTATCAATTGATATTGTTTCAAATGAAGTATTGGGTGAATCTGTAATGACAATATTTTCTTTTGTGTACCTTGTTGTCTTGGTTTTATTGCATGCTTCGCAGTTGTTAATAAACTTTTTAACCATTTTATTCATGTTTTTCCAAACATATCTTTGTTTTAACTTGTTGACACATCTTCTGATACCGCAGTGTCCTCCTATTTTCGATTGATGATGTTCTTCTATTAATTTGTGCATTTCTTTCTCATCTGTTATTTGTTTTGGAGGTTTAAATAATATTATGTCTAGACATTTATCTCCTCTTACATTTTCTTGCAGCTTATTAAATATATTTTTAAATTCTTGTATGCATACATTTTTAAATATTTGACTAGTTCTTGCTAGCGCTAATGTTTTTACACCTGCATTGTTCATATTGAATATTAGCTTCCTCAGAATCAATTTTATCTCTGATAAAGATTTATCGCTAAATTCTACAATTACAGTGTTTGCTGCTATTTTTATTTCATTTATTTTTTTCTTTGTAACGTTACTTTCTTCAAATTCTAACTTTTTCAATCGCCTAATGTCCGATATTGATGTACAGTCCCAAATATGAAGGTAGCTAGTCTTCTTATTTGAGTCCAAGGCTTTTGCACAATTTTCTTCTTCATTTATTATTTTATTATTATTCTTTTTCATCGCTCTTGTTAAAACGTCTATGTTATATTTCGGTATCATTTCTTTCAATTCGTCAGATTCAATTTTTATTCTTGATAAAGCATCTGCATTCGTATTCATGTTCCCATTTTTAAATATTATTTCAAAATTATAATCCATTAGGTCAACTCGAATTCTTGTCAATTTGGATGATGGATTTTTATGCGTAAATAAGCTGACTAAGGGTCTATGATCCGTGTAAACTATAAATTTTCTACCAAAAAGATAAGGCCTGAAATAATTTATTCCCCAATGTATTGCTAACAATTCTTTTTCTATAATGGGTTTGTTCAATTCGTGTTTACTTAGGGATCTACTAGCATACGCTATAGGTTTATCAGAACCAATCTCTCCCTGTGAGAGCACTGCTCCTAATGCGAAATTGGACGCATCTGTAGTTAGTATGAAAGGTTTTTTAAAGTCTGGATAGCTAAGTATTGGAGGAGTTATTAAGCTATGTTTAAGTGTGTTGAATGATTTGTCACATTCTTCTGTCCAAGAGAATATTTGTTGCTTCTTCAATAAGTGGTTTAGCGGTTTAGCTTTTTCTGCAAAGTCTTTTATAAATTTTCTATAATAATTACAGAATGCTACAAATCGTCTTACATCATCTGCATTTTTAGGCAGTGGATAGTTTTTTATTGTCTCAAACTTTCTTGGATCTGGCTTTATTCCATTTGATGTTATCAAATGACCTAAGTAAATTACTTCTGGTTTCAAAAAATCACATTTTTCCAAGTTTAGCTTCAAGTTGTATTTACGTAGCCTTGCTAAAACTTTAATTAAATTTTCATTGTGATCTTTCAAATTCTTACCAAATACTATAACATCATCTACATATAAAAAGGCTGAGGCTTGTAGACCACTAAGAGCGATCGACAACATCCTCTGAAAACTATTTGTTGATATTTTTAATCCAAACGGTAGTCTCTTGAATTGGTAATGACCCTCATTTGTTGAAAATGCCGTTAATGGCCTAGATTGTCTGTTCAGTGAAATTTGATGAAATGAGCTTGTCATATCTAGAGTGGAAAAATATTTAGCATTACCGAGTTTATCTAACACATCTTCTAATCTTGTGAGTGGAAATTTATCATCTACAACCTTTTTATTTAGTGATCTAAAATCTACTACTAATCTCCACTTAGTTTGTCCGTTAATGCTTTTCTTTGGAACTATAAGTAACGGTGAGTTATATGGACTGGTAGACTCTTCTATTATGTCATTCTTAAGTAACTCAGACACTTGGTTTTGAATTTCTTCTAATTGTGCATTTGGTAGTCTGTAATTCTTTATATAAACTGGATTTGTATCTGATACTGTGATATGTTGTTCATAAAAATTATTTGTGGTCAGTTCTTCATCTTCGTCATGGAAAACATCCTGAAATTCTTCACAAATTTTTAATACTGACTGTGCAGCAGCTGTATCCAAGTTATCTACTTGAATGTTTTTTATTAGGTTTTGAAATTTTTGTCTATTTTTAAATTTTGTGTTGTTTGATAATATTCTATATTTACTCAACGGTTCTACTCCTATCATTACGTTTTCTATTGTTTCCTCTTTATCTGTACTGTTTAATATCTTTACATGTTTAACACCTTTTGATGGTAATATTGAATTTGATAAGAAGATTCCCTTTTTAATCTCATTCCCAATGATAACACTATCTTCACTTAAATCTAAATTTATGCTTTTTATTACTTCTGATCTTGGTGGAATTTTTAATTTTCCAATGTTTTTCATAGAAATATTTAATGGTAGCACAATTTCCTCTTCTTGTGTTAAGATTGTCAGCACACAAGTTTCATAATCAATTTTACAGTTATAAGTTTTAAAAAAGTCTCTTCCTAGTATTGCATCTGTTGATATATTTATTTCCTCACTAACCACGTGGAATTGATGTTTTATATTTGTTTCTCCAAGAATGAGTTCTAGTTCTGTTATACCTTTCGAAAATATTGTTTTATTTGTTATGCCATTTATTTGACATGACGAATATTCATTTAAATCTTTTACCAGAAACTCTTTACAAACAGAAATATCTGCTCCCGTGTCAATTAAAAATTTTAAAGTTTTGTTTAAATGTTTTATCCTTATGTTAACGAAATTTGTGTCACATTCCCCATAGAAATTTAGAACTTTCTTTGGTTTCCCCGATTCTGCTGCCCGGGGATCTCTAAGTTTTTCGACCTAGTGTTACTATTGAGGTATCCCCTTGCAATGCCTCTACCTCTATTGTTATTTTTGTTCCTTTCATAACCATTATTATAATTGTTGTTATTGTACTGTCTATTGTTGTTTCTACCATTATTTGAAAATTTTGGATAGGAAGAATTATGGTATTTACCATTATGATTCGTCCTAAATTGCATGATGTTATTCTGTCGTGTAGACGCTTCAACCTCAATTGCTATCTGTACAGCTTCATTAAATGTAGCTACTCTTGATGCTTGTACTACCTGTCTACATGCTTCATTTAATCCATTTTTAAAAACATTTAATCCTAGTTGGTCATTTAACTTTATTATAACTCTTTTATTGGCTTCATCCTGTTCAGCTATCTGAATCTCATTTAATTGTGAAATTAGTACTTCTATTCGCTCTGCATATTTGTTAACTTCTTGTGTTCCCTGATGCTGTCTAGCTAAATCATTATGTAGTTTTAATGGGTTTATTTTTGTTTTGTAAATATCTGTTAAAAATTTCTTTAAATCTGAAAAATTGTCAGGTTCTTTGTCTAGAGTCAGTAGCCTATTTTTTGCTTTGTCAGTAAGTTTAGTTGCTATAACAAATCTAATTAATTTTTTCTTTTCACTTTCTTCACCTAAGGTGTTATGATAGAATTCAATTAGCCCAAAAAAGTTTGAAAGGTTCTTCGATTCACCGTTAAATTCTGTAATAAGCTTTGTAGCTGTTAACATATTAAATTCTGCCATTTTTGTTGGTTCAGTTTTTTTTTTTTTTGGCTTAAGTATTTCTAAGATTTGTTTTTCTATTTCTTTAAAGTGTACTGATATTTCTTCTATTTCCGTTTTATCTGTTTTTTCTATAAGTATTTCTTTCCATATATTGTCAATTTCTTTCTTTGTTTTGTCAATGTATTCTTGAGTATATTCTCTGTTTGGACTTTTTTTTAAATTTGCTAATATTTTGGAAATGCTTTTTAAACTATCCATAATAGAAATGACTTCAAATGTATTTTATAATTTTTTTTTTTTTTTTTTTTATTATTTTTTTTTTTTAGACATTATTTATTCTATTTCTTATAATTTGTTTTCTAACATATTTCTTATAGTAAGAATGAACTTTCGCTATTAATAAAATGATTAGTATTACCAGAGTTATATTGTTAATATTCGAACTGCTTAAAATCTGCTGGCTGCTACTCAGGTTGTTGTTAATCACCTCCTTTGATTGTGGTTGCCCCATTTTCTTAGTTCCTCGATCAACTTGTTTTTTGAGGATTTGTCAGTCGTAATAGCAATTATTTTATGGAGTTCAGCTCGCATCTGTCGTGCCTTTACTTCTTTCCCGGCTCTCGGTCTCCTTGTCCTTTTTGGTACTTCTACTTTGGACGTTCTAGATGATGATGGCGTTCTGATGGATTTATTTCTCTTTAGGTATTCCTCTATTGTAAGAGGTTTTGGTCATGCTGTCTTCGGCGTTGGTATATATTCTGGAATACTGTCTTGGACTTCTTGCATCAAAGGAATATATTCTTCTACTGTTGTTGGCGCGTTGAGATCCTCAAAAAGATCATCAAGCTCTTGATGTGAGTAGCTTATCTAGGATAGAAAGTGGACGGCCGGTGAGGTGAACGTTGAAGACACACTAACTGACTTTTGGAAGATCTTTAAATACGATATTTTTGGTCCGCGTCTTGTTGTTAAATTAAATTTAACCAACAAGTTGGCAAGATCGCCATGTAATGTACTTCCCTAATTCTTCCCTACTTTTGCTGTATAAGCGCAGCTCGCTTCAAATGGATGGCTAGAGAGCCGCAGTTTAATAATTAATATATACACTCAGTGTAAGAAATGGAATTGATTTTATTTACATTTTCTTACAGCTATTTATACCTAAATTATATTACAAATCTATTTGGGATATCCCCTCTTATGAACTAAATTACAAATAAGAATGCATCAGCATTCTGCTTCTAATAAATAAATTATTGGGGCAGTCGTCTCATTTCTAATGTTGACGAACTTGCATTCGGGAGTAGTGTAACAAAATACATTCACTGAGCAATCACAAAGCAACGTAGTCAAAACGATGTCTTTGAACTTAGCTGGCCAAAGGGGGCAACATAATTGTGTACATCGTTTTACTATGATATTAAGTATCAATGAAAACGTACTTGTTTGTTTGTTTCTAGTATTTTGGTTGTGGCTTTTCGAATGAATGTTATTACACTACAACCTGTTAGTACATATGGACTTTTTTACATTAAAATAGGATTTAATGATATTTATAAAAAAATTGAAATTTATGTTGTTCCGGACTCTTGTATTCCTTATCCAGTTCTGTTGGGTCGGAATTTTTTGCAATCGTTTCAAATCAAACTTTGTCTTATTCCTAATACTGTACCGAAACCGAAAATTGAAATTAATGTAAATTCAGATTCAAATAAAATTAAAATTAATGATGAAGTGTTACATTGTGTGTACAAGTCATTAGCTAAACATTATCCTGATACGTCGATCCATTGTTCATTATGCAGTCTGCTTCCGCATACGATTATTGCTTCATGTGATAAGCTAAAACACGTTGAAAATCATCAATTACCTTATGTGTTTGCTATAGATATATTTGAAGAAACGCAAGATAAGTATGACATAAATCCAAACTTAAGTTCCGAAAATATTGCAAAAATACACGAGATTGTTCGTTCCGAATATTTAGATCTTGACAATATTCCAGCTATTAAGCACGATTTTTCTATGAAACTTCGTCTTACATCTAATATGCCGATTTGTTATCCTCCGCGGAGACTATCTTTTTCTGATAAGAAAATTGTTGATAAACAAGTACAAGATTTACTAGGAAAAGGAATTATAAGACCTAGCGAATCTCCATACGCTTTCCCCTTAGTTTTAGTAAAAAAAAAAAAGATAATGACAAAAGGCTATGCGTTGATTATCGTCCATTAAATAAGATTCTTGTGCGAGATAGTTTTCCTATCATATTAATAGACGATTGTTTGGGAAGATTGGATGGAAAGAAATATTTTACCATTTTGGATCTAAGAAATGGTTTCCATCATATCCCGATTGATGAAGATTCAATACAATTTACCGCATTTGTAACGCCTGATGGACATTATGAATACACAAGATTGCCTTTTGGTTTAAAAAAAGGTCCGGCTTATTTGCAGAGGTTTATGATATTTATTTTACGTCCGTTCATTGATGAAGGTTCCGTAGTAGTATATTTTGATGACATTACGTTAGCCACTCCGACTATTGAAGAACATATTGTACTTCTCAAAAGAGTTTTAAGGCGGTTGGCTGAGTTCCGACTAGAGATTAAAACGAGCAAATGCAAATTTTGTTACGAAGAAATTGAATATTTAGGTTTCACTGTTAGTTCAAAAGGCATTCGGCCAAATAATCATCATTTGACTGCAATTAAGCATCTTCCGATTCCGAAAAATGTTAAAGAACTACAAAAATGTTTAGGATTATTTTCTTACTTCCGACGATTTATTCCGTCTTTTTCAGCCATTGCAAAGCCATTAAGAGATTTGACTAAACCAAACATTCCGTTTAATTTCGATGAAAAATGTGTTGACACCTTTAAGCTTCTCTGTAGTAAATTGATAACGAGTCCTCTTCTGTCAATTTTTAGTCCAGAAAAAGAAACAGAACTACATTGTGATACATACATACATATATCTCACATTCATATATTTCTTATTTACCTACTTGCTTAATTTTCACTTGCTGCTTATTATTTTAAATTAATCAATATTAGAGTAAAAAATAGAGAATAAGAAAATCATTTAACAAATTAATATAAATAAAATATCTGTGAGACGAAACAGTCTTGTTTAAATAAATAAAATCTTTTAAACCAAGTCATCGTCTACAGACCTAAATGAAGCGAGTCAAGAAGTGCACCTGGAGGAATCACCTAAGGCGGAAACTGCAGCACAGGTAACAAGTGATGGAGAGCAAGTCTACAGTGTTGGAGTTGACCCTGTAAACGTTAAACATCTGGAAAGCAATGAACATCAGGAGGAGTGGTACAGTGCCATGAAAGAAGAGTACGAATCGCTAATACGAAATGGAACCTGGGTGTTGGTGGACAGGCCAAATAACCGGCAGGTAATTAAGTCTAAATGGGTTTTTAAAACCAAATATTTTTGGTACAGTAGAGCGAAGAAAAGCCAGGCTGGTGGCCAAAGGATTCGACCA
Source organism: Eupeodes luniger (assembly GCA_951509635.1). NCBI lineage: Eukaryota > Metazoa > Arthropoda > Insecta > Diptera > Syrphidae > Eupeodes > Eupeodes luniger. The sequence continues at coordinate 170,231,216 of OX608073.1, forward strand.
GATTCATGGGGTCGACTATACTTACACGTATTCCCCGGTAGCCAACATCCACTCCATTCGGCTTACACTAGCAATTGCAGCAGAACACAATCTGAACTTATACCACCTTTACGTTTCTGCAGCATATTTGAATGGCGATCTAGATACCGTCATTTTCATGGAGCAGACGGAAGTTTTCAACAACGATGCTGCAAACAAGGTGTACATGTTAAAAAAGGCGATATACGGTCTTAAACAGTCCGGTCGCCAATGGAACTTTAAGTTGGATAAGACTTTAAAGAATCTCGCATTTAACCAGTCATCGTATGATAAATGTATGTATCATAAAATGTTTAAGAAAACGATCACGATTATCACCGTATATGTTGATGATCTTCTTTTGGCAACAAACAACACCGAAGAATACTCACTGATTTATGTTGCACTATCAAAGGAGTTTGATATCCGTGATTTGGGTGAACTTAAATTATGCGTGGGCCTTGAAATCACGAGGAACAAGGGAGAAGTCAACATAAGGCAAATGGGATACATCAACAGTCTAATACGGTCATATAATTTAAGTGAAGCAAAACCATCCCGCTTACCATCGCAAGTCAAACTCATCATTCAAAAGGAACCGACCATCAAAGGTGAAAGTGAGAAAGTGGATATTACAGCATATCGGCAACTAGTGGGACGATTGCTTTACCTGTCGAATTTCAGCAGACCAGATATCTCGTACATTGTGAATGTTCTTTCTCAACGCGTTGAAGATCCTAGGCGTCAACACTGGAACGCAGCAGTTAACGTTATAAGATACTTAATCGGCACCAAGACTGCAACAATAGAATACAGAAACACAAATCAACAAATCCAAGCGTATTCAGATTCTAATTGGGCTGCAGATACAAACGATAGAAAATCTCAATCTGGCTTCGTGTTTCTTTATGCTGGCGGAGCGGTCCACGGGGATCTCGAAAACAGAAAATAGTTGCCACATCAAGTACAGAAGCCGAATATATCACACTGTCATCGGTCGCAAAGGATGTGGCATATTTTCGTAACGTCTTATTCGAGCTTCAACTACACGTCGGACATGTCGATATGTTCTGTGACAACCAAAGCGCTAAACATATTGCAACTGATCAGTCAAACCAAGGTAGAACAAAACATATTGACGTGCGCTACCATTACATTCGAGATGCAGTAGCAGAAAAAACCATCAAAATCAATTACCTGAAGTCTGAAGATATGAAAGCTGATGCGTTCACGAAGCAGTTACCATTGATACCACATTTCAAGCATTTTAAGGAGATGGGTATGGTTTTCGAACAGTAGAGTAGCTTTTTAATTACATACATACATACATATATTTTATTTTCTCAAATGAATTAAAATATTATTACTTTTGAAGTTTAAACGTAAATTTAATTAATATGTAAAATTTTGAATTTGAATCATGAGATGTAAATTTCTTTCGACTGTTATGAATTTGAGTAGGGGTGTTGATACCTTAATAAGCAATGTGTTTATAGCTTAAGAAAATCTATCACATCCATATAATTTTTATACAGCTGTCAACTTCATTAATTGCCTCTTCTCTTTTACTTCCTGTTTATACTCTTTCTCTTTGATTTAACACTTCAACAGATAAGGACGTCTTTAATAAAGTTATCCTATAAAATAAAATAAATCGCTCGTTTCTTTTAACAAAATAATAAAAATGGCGCTCTAGTGCAGAAGGAAAGATAATTTAAAAAAAAATGTATGAATCAAATTTATTTCAGGCGTCAAATGGACCAACGCTATGACTGTTATTTTAAAAAATTTGATTAAAGAAAATTTTGAACGCCTTCAAACAGACCATATTTCAAATCATGACAGTTTAGTGCTCAAGTTGTTTCATAATTAATTCAGAGAGCTCTGAACATACTCTGCTCAGAACTCTAATCTACTCTACTCTGTTCGCTCAGACTCTGCTCAGTGCTCAGCTCTGAACTAAAAAAGAAAAACGCCAATTATTACTGACACACTATTTGCTGGGAAAGGTGAGCGGGATCCATCATCCCCAACATTTTTAAAGCCTACAACTAAATCTGATTTTTAGCTATAGTCGAATTGAGTCTTCAAGGACATCTCTTCAGCTGAAATTGAACAATATTTATAAATAGAAGGAAGGTCACGCTCACTCATTTTAAGCAATAAGCTTTTTATAAATATAAGCCCGGTATAAATATAATCTGTAAGGGTTGTAAGGTTGTTTTGTTAAGAACCTATGTGTCACTGGAGATAGAAAAAGAATTGAAAGTGCTTACATTTTTATTTCTGAAGTACACCTTCGTCCCTGAGGAGGTCTATCGAAGTTACTTAAACTAGTCTACTATTAGTCTAACATCCGTTGACAATTTTTCCACATCCAAACGGGAAGAATTAACTTTTTATTTATTTTCTCAATTTCTAATTTCAAAGAAAAAATCTCACAATGTGCTACTGCGGAATGAAGCTTTTGCATTGTCATTGCAATAAATGCAATTTCATCGCGTTGGTCCATTTTTTAATTTAAAAATTGAAAATTAAGTTGCCCAAAAATATGAATAGTCTTACAAAACTAAACACAAATGTATAAATGTCAAAAAAAAATGACAGCTGACGTTCTTCCTGCGCTACACCATTGTGGGCGACCTTTGCTACATAGTGAGCGATTTTAGTGACAGCTTGTGCTACAGCAATTTCTACCGCGACTAGCGAATTTCCATTGTGTTCAAGAAGTTACCCTCCATATTTCTTTGCTATTTTTTTTTTCTCAAGAAAATAGTAATTACAAAAATAACTTTCTAAATGTGCAATAAAAAAATTTATTGATCAATTTATATTACAAACAAATATTTTAATAAAATGTAAACGTTATTTAAACTGGATTTATTGAATTATTTATTTATTATTGTGGCTTAAGAGTACTCCTTAAATGTTTTAACTAATTTAAAGTTACTTATCTAATATGTCTTAAGGATTAAGAGATAATTCTTTTTTATTCATTTCTTATATTCAAATAATTTTAAAGGTTTTTTAATTAAGTAAGTTTTGATTTATATTTGTTACTATTTGTTAATTTTTTCAAGTTTATACCTACATTAATTCATATAATAATAATACATTTTTCAACATTTTCAAGTTCCCACTAAAATGAAATATGATATATGTATGTAGGTACCTACTTATTGTGCAACATATGAATACCTAAGTTGAGGATATAATATATATTTTCGTGTTCTGTTAATAAAATGTGCCCAACAAACTGGAATTAAGCAGAAAAATATTAAGATTTTAAGTTGGTGGAGCAAGATTTCATTGAGATTTCGTTAAAATAAGAACGTTTATTAAAGATTTCATGCAAATCTCCATGAAATCTCCACCAACTTAAAATCTGCCCCACTAACAAATAAGATATACAGAAATATTTTTCACGTTCGCATAGTTAATATATTTTACTATTTAACATACAATTACATATATTTAAAAAACCTTACCTGAAAAGAAAGATAAAAATTCTTCAAACAGAAAATATTTTAGTTTTTATTGAGACAAATCTATATTTTGGATTTTAAACCGCAAAATAATTTTCACTTCTGTTTTCATCAATTGAAATTGCAAAAATTGTATTTTGTTTTCATTTTTATTTTCGTTGTCAAAATACTCACCTCGTTGTTAATCTGTTAGAACTGGTCTCAACTCAAAATGGGTAACGTTCACATTACATAATTTCTGCACGATTTGTACGTGTTTTATCGAAAATTTTAATAAAATTCATAGAAATATTTTTTTTAGCACAGTTTACACTGAAAAGGAACTATACAATTAATTTTTCTTAAATTATTGCATTCATTTTTAATTTATTTATTATTATTATTATTATTATCTTTATTTTTTCAACATATAAAGTACAAATGTTTTAATATAAAAGATTTACGAGCATGGCTTAAAAGCCGTCTGCCGATTATATCTAAAATTTTTACATTTATAAATTTTAAACACAGCAAGAACATTGAAAATGAAAAAGTGTAGAGTATTTTAACATTTAATATAATTTTGCCAGTTAACATAGACATATTTTAACAAAATATCATAAGAGTTTAAGACTTTATTTTAATAAGATCTAATTAAAACTAATAGAGATTAATATAAATATATTACAAAAGTTACATTTTTTAAATTTAAAAGATTGATGAATTAAACGATTAAAGAGTAATGGAAGATTAAGGGATTCAACATTAACTAGAAGATGGGCTTTTAGTTTAGCTAAAACAAAATAATAGATTGATTCTAGAAGAGATTAACATAAGTATTTCTGTAAGCGATAGCTTCAGTAAGAAACCGGATAAGAACTTTCTAACCACACTCACCATTTAGAATTGACTAACTCTCTTCTGTAGAAAGAAAGCTTTTCCCAAAGTATAAACATCGAATTTTTTGGAGTATTGGACATCTTGCTAGGAAGTGATAAACGTTTTCGATATGATTAAGGTTGCAAAGATTACAATTATGATTTATATCAACCCTATGAGGCCTATAATTTAGCTCTAACATTTTAGTTCGGATCTTAAATATTAAACTCATCTCGTTAACTGTGAATTCTTTTCGAAAATAATTAGCTTCCGCCAAACAATGATTCAGTTTGCTGTATATCGTTCTTGACATGGACTCTTTAGCACGGTTCAGAGAATTTTGAAATATTTGTTCGTCAATTACTGAGATGCAGTTATAGAATTCATCCTTCCATGAACCAAAGTTATTCAAGGCGTCGTATTATATTTAGCAGCTAATTCTTGCCAATCTTTGAACGGCGTGTAACAACGCTGAAGTGCAATCATGAGTACTTTTCTTTTAAGATTATTATCACATGTCTTTAAAACTTTGACAATATAGTCTGCATTTGCCTTAAGGTTTTTTAAGAAAATTGGAGGTAGTCCAGATTCAACATATTATATGGCATAGTTAGGTGTGTTTAAAGGGACCTTAAATACACGTTTGAAGAAATATCTCTGGATAACTTCAAAGTCTTCACATACTTCGTAACCATACACTTCGTTAGCATAACATAGTGAACTTTTAATTGTTGCTTCAAATACTTTGAATTTTACCATCGGTTCTATACATTTGTTATTAAACAAACTTGACCAAATGCAGTTAATGGCTATTTATAGTATCAAAGGCAGCTTTAAAATCTACAAAAAAAGCATAGAGATTAGTTTTCTTATCCAAAAAACGTTTAGCGACATTAGTTAGAGTAAAAATTTGATCAACTGTAGGGAGGTTAGCTCGAAACCCAGCCTGAAAACAACTTATTTTGTTGTTTGTTTCAACCCAAGGTACAAGTCTAAGATATAGCATCTGAGTAAACAGTTTTCGTAATGAATTTAGAACAGAGATACCTCTGTAGTTTTCGGGGAGATTAGGATCTCCTTTTTTATAGATCGCTAAAATGGATGACTCTTTAAAATTCTTTGGTATTTCTTCGTTGTTGAACACTCGGTTAAGTAGGTTAGGTTAGGTTAAAGTGGCTGTTGGTTTGGGACGTCCAACACACTTAGACCAAAGTATGGTCCGTTGTGATACCACATGGATCAGTTAATCAGCTTAACTCGTTGAACCAATTGGAGCTTCGAATGAAGCGTAGGAGACAAGTAATGTCTGAATTTTTTAGATCACTGATATCGTTAAAGTAGTAGTCTCCAAGGTGGATTCTACGTCTTTGTGATAAGGCAGGGCATGTGCCTGAAGATGAGAGATTGTCTCCTCTTCTTCTTCGTCCATGCAACTCCTACAAAAATCATTTGCAGGGGCTCCAAGTCGAATAGCATGCCTTCCTATTAAGCAGTGCCCAGTCAGGACACCTATAACGTAGCTAATGGGCGCTAAGATTAGGCCAAATTCGTTTAGTCGCTACACAGGTGGTGGTGTTATTCCACCTGAAGTTTGTTTTACTCTATGGTATCTTGCTTTAGCATGAGTTTACATGTAGCTAAGGGGATACCTATGCTAGCATTGTGAGCCAGCAGAGGTAAAGTTGTTCCGCTTTTTGCAAGTTCGTCAGCTTTGCAATTTCCTGGAATGTCTCTATGGCCCGGCACCCAGAAAAGGTAAATGTTGAACTGTGTAGCCATCTCCGTAAGAGATGATCGACAATTTAGGGCTGTTAGTGAATTTGTAGAGACAGAGTCTAAGGATTTTAACGCAGCTTGGCTGTCCGAGAAGATGCGTATATCATTTGTTGATATAACGTTTTCTCTAAGCCAGTATAGGACTTCTTTTATAGCCAGGATTTCAGCTTGGAACACGCAACAATGATCGGGTAGACGAAAGGAGAGACTTAAGTTAAGTCTATCTGAGTATACGCCACCACCAACCCCATCCTCCGTTTTTGATCCGTCTGTATAAAAGTTTATAGGATCATCGTTCAAAAATGATGTATTCTCCCAAGAGGACCTGGGAGGTATAGTCACTTTGAAGCTATAGTTGTTAAACTGAGGATGGGGTATGGTGTAGTCAATATTACTATTTATAGTTCTGAACGAGTTCAAAATAGTGGTGTGGCCAATTCCATTATTGATCCACAGAGAGGAGGCCTGAAGCCGTATGGCAGTATTAGCGGCCGTTTGCTTGCTGAAAAAGTCCAGCGGTATTAGATGGAACAGAACATCTAGTGAAGCGGAGGGGGTGGAGCGAAGTGCTCCTCCCATACACAGGCAGGCTGTTCGTTGGACTTTGCTGAGTTTATCGCGATTTGTCGATGTATCTAGCGCCGTCCACCATACCACTACTCCATAAGTAAGGATCGGTCTTATGACCGAGATGTATAGCCAGTGTGTAATGCGGGGCTGTAGGCCCCATTTATTACCAATGGCCTTTTTACAGGAGAACAGGGCTACTGTGGCCTTGTTTATTCTCTCTTGAATATTAGGTTTCCAACTTAATTTCTTATCTAAAATGAGACCCAAGTATTTTGCTTGATCAGAGAATTTAAGTGGTACACCGTTTATGAGGGGAGGGTCAATGTGTGGGACTTTGTATTTCCTTGTGAAGAGGACAAAGTCGGTTTTTTGTGGGTTAACGCCTAGTCCACACCGATTAGCCCATCTGGTGAGCTTATTTAAAGCTTTTAGTATATTGGGATGTTTACCCGTTACTGCAATAGCAACATCGTCCGCATAGGCAAACACTCTGTATCCCTCTCTTTCTAGAGTAGTTAGTAATTCATTTATTACTTAATTCCAGAGGAGAGGGGATAGGACACCACCTTGTGGCGTACCTCTGCTGACACCCCTTTGTGTAGTAAAATCGCCCAGTTTTGAATTGATAATCCTGCTTATCAGCATCTGATTAATCAATTCGCTGATCGACTTATCTACCTTCAGAGATGTCAATAAACGTGCAATTGCAGATGTGTCGACATTGTTAAATGCACCTTCTATGTCTAAGAAGGCAACTAAGGTGTACTCTTTATGATGGAGGGAATATTCGATTGTACGTACTATACTGTGTAGAGCCGTTTCAACTGATTTCCCTTTGTTGTAGGCATGTTGAGCCTTTGAAAGGAGGGACTTATCAATACTTGCCCTTAAGTGAATATCGATCAAACGCTCAAAAGTTTTGAGAAGGAATGATGATAAGCTGATAGGTCTTAAGTCTTTAGGGTTTACGTGACTGGATTTTCCAGCTTTTGGAATAAAGACAACTTTAACTTGTCTCCAAGACATCGGGATGTATGCCAAATTCAGGCAACCCTTGAAGATGTTTTCTAGGATGGGTATTAGAAAACTTGCATTTTCTTGCAGTTCGGCTGGAATTACACCATCCGGACCAGCAGATTTGTATGGTTTAAAGCTGTTAATAGCCCATTTGAGTTTTTCCCTAGTGACTAGACCTTGTGGGGGTTGTAAAGTATTGTCACCATTATTAAGTGCAATGTTATTAATAATATTAGAGCTACCAGGAAAGTGGACGTCTAGTAGCAAGTTGAGCGATTCTTCGCTTGAATTGGTCCAGAGGCCAGAGGCGTTTTTCAAGCAACTTGGCATGATTGGATTTTTGGAGAGGATTTTGCGCAGCCTGAATGCTTCGGAGCAATCTTCCACGTTACTACAGAAGTTTCTCCAAGACGATCGTTTGGTTTTCCTCAGTTCTTTTTTATAAATCTTTAGTGATTCTTTATATGAATCCCAGTCAGACATGTCTCTAGAAGCTTTGGCTCTGTTAAAGAGTTTTCTGCATTCTTTTCGAAGTGAATCCAGCCCTGAGTTCCACAAGTGTGGCTTCTTTTTACCTTTTACTTGTATAAGAGGGCATGCAGTATCTAGAGCTTTGTTTAGGGCTAATGTTAGATTATTGACTTTGTCGTCAAGATCTTCAATGTTGGAGGGAGTATTAAAAAGTTCAGGTTTTACTAAACTATTTAACGTTCTCTTATATTTTGGCCAATTTGTTCTTTTCAGATTTCGAAAGATCGGTTGGCAAGGTGGTTCATTTATAAAGTCAAACTGGATGTATCTATGATCAGAAAAGGAGTGATCTTTAGATATCTTCCAGTTCAAAATATTATTATTAATGAATTCGGAGACAAGAGTTATATCTAAGACTTCTTGTCGATTTTTAGTAATAAAGGTTGGCTCATTACCAACGTTACTTACGAGTAGGTTAGTGTTAAGAATATAGTCGAAAAGAGACTCACCTCTGTCGTTTATATCCGTGCTACCCCATACTGTATGGTGGGCGTTAGCGTCACTACCGATGATGAGGCCGATGTTGAGCCTTTGTGCTTCAGTTATCAATCTCTCCAGAGTGTCACCCGGGAGAGGGCCAAGATGGTCGTGGCCAAGATACGCTGACGCCAGCCAGAATTTTCCTCTGGCTTTTTCCAGACTTGCGGCGGTGATATCTCGATCGCTGAAATTAGGGAGTAAATATACATTTAGGCTGCGTTTTACTAATATGCAAGATCTGGGTTCATCCTCACCTGATGCATACAGCACGCAGTATCTGGGAGTCCTGATTCCTCGAACAATGGATTTAACAATCCAGGGTTCTTGAATCAGGACAATATCTTCATCGCTGCTGGATAGGCGAAGAAGAAGGGAGGCCGAAGCCTTTATGGAGTGTTGGAGGTTAATCTGGAGTAACCGCAGCATTTTTGCTACTGCACTCCCGATCAGCCTCCAACACAGTAATGTCGGAGTCATCCATATCAGAGGACGATTCTAAAAGAATGTCCTCATCTCCGCTGTCGTTGACCTCGGCCTCCATTGCGGAAAAACCTTGGTCGGTGTTGGGAGCTTCCTCTGTTAATTCAGCGTAATTTCATCGAACCCAAACCTAATCACACCTTTTGATTGCGCCAGAGGAGAAAGGGACTCTGCATTGATGATTACAATAGCACCCTTGTAGGGTCCCTTTGGATCCTCCAATTTCGCAACCTTCCAGTTGTGAGTAGGAAGGGTTGGATTGGAGAGCCGGATTACCTTCAGTACATTACAGCAAAATATTCATTTTCCTGTGTTATATGAAAGTTAACGGTTCATGTATACCATACTTATACAAATCCGGGCTCCCGTCCAGTTGCCTTTTTCGGGTAGCTGGGTAACCGACACCGTTTCGGGTACCCGGAACTTATGGCTTAGGGGTACACGGGTACCCGACTATCCGAGTGATATCCGTAAGCACCGGGTACTCGGGTATTAATTGATTCGAGTATTACCCGGGTGAAATCAAGAGCTTTAGTTTTTTTAATTTATCTTGATACAATCATACCACATTATAGAAATACAAATCGCAGTTCTCGAACAACGTTTCCAGCGTGTCAACATTGACCTGATAGTCTTACCACTCTGCAGAGGTTACATATATTACCGATTCAGGAGATGGCCAGAAGCAAATCCTCTACAAGATATGTAAGCAGACACTGTGGCAACAGCTTTTTACACTCACTGGGTTGCTTGGTTCGGTTCTCCAAAAACTATCACTACCGACCAAGGCACTCAGATCGAGTCCGGATTATTCAATTGTATGATCAACATGCTTGGAAAGGTTAGAATTCTCACGTCACCGTTATGGTGTCTGGTATGTCCAGCTTCCAATGCACTCATTGAACGTTGCAGTTGGCATCGGAACATATTTGAGAGTTCCTGGTGAGTTTTTTTTGCTAACTATAATTCCGTTCTGAATCCACAGATTTTTGTGAAAAACATCGTGAGGCCATGCGCAAATTTCGTCCGACAGAAAATCACGCTAAAGGCAAACTATTTGTGCCATCCGACTTGTAACGGGTGATTTTTAAAGAGCTTGAGAACTTTTTAAAAAAAAAAACGCATAAAATTTGCAAAATCTCATCGATTCTTTATTTGAAACGTTAGATTGGTCCATGACATTTACTTTTTGAAGATAATTTCATTTAAATGTTGACCGCGGCTGCATCTTAGGTGATCCATTCGGAAAGTCCAATTTTGGGTAACTTTTTCGAGCATTTCGGCCGGAATAGCTTGAATTTCTTCGGAAATGTTGTCTTCCAAAGCTGGAATAGTTGCTGGCTTATTTGTGTAGACTTTAGACTTGACGTAGCCCCACAAAAAATAGTCTAAAGGCGTCAAATCGCATGATCTTGGTGGCCAACTTACCGGTCCATTCCTTGAGATGAATTGTTCTCCGAAGTTTTCCCTCAAAATGGCCATAGAATCGCGAGCTGTATGGCTTGTAGCGCCATCTTGTTGAAACCACATGTCAACCAAGTTCAGTTCTTCCATTTTTGGCAACAAAAAGTTTGTTAGCATTGAACGATAGCGATCGCCATTCACCGTAACGTTGCGTCCAACAGCATCTTTGAAAAAATACGGTCCAATGATTCCACCAGCGTACAAACCACACCAAACAGTGCATTTTTCGGGATGCATGGGCAGTTCTTGAACGGCTTCTGGTTGCTCTTCACTCCAAATGCGGCAATTTTGCTTATTAATTGTTTGCTCACTTGGTCGATTATGTAGACCATAAATCGGACGTAAAGCGCGAAACACATTTCGAACCGAACACTGATTTTGGTAATAAAATTCAATGATTTGCAAGCGTTGCTCGTTAGTAAGTCTATTCATGATGAAATGTCAAAGCATACTGAGCATCTTTCTCTTTGACACCATGTCTGAAATCCCGCGTGATCTGTCAAATACTAATGCATGAAAATTCTAACCTCAAAAAAATCACCCATTACAAGTGCTCGCATGTTTTCCTACGTGAAGAAACCATTGGAATAATCGTACACTGGCCCATATCCAATAATCCAGCGTATCAGCCATCGTTTGTTAACAATCAATGCTAATGGCAGACAAGTTAACGTATCTGTAGATCGATTGAAGCCAGCACATCTTCATTCACATTTTTTTTCAAGAAACGCAGCAAAACAGTTCAACAAGCAAAACAACACACAAATCATCAGATGGAAAAATAAAAACAATCAACAAAAAAGTTAGCGACATCTAGTACTGACAACAAAAACTCTTGAGTTCGGATTACGACAACCAGCTTTCCCAAGCACGTCAAGGGGAAATCCTAAGGCAGCGATTGGTTCTAGACAACCTTATGGAAAAACTACTCCGTTAATCTCTTGGTGTCTGGTGAACGAATCTCTTGTACTTGAAAAACCATATCTCGCATTAATAATTTATTTTATAAATTTAAAGTAATAAATAATTTTAAGTTAACTTTAGTAGACTTTAATATTTTTGGGACTGAATTATTCTAATAGTTCCTAGAACCTATAAATAAGCATAAGATAAGGTGATGGGTAAGGTAAAGGATGAGCACATGTTCACTCGGTCCGTACCTACTGTACCTCGGATGTCGGATGACTGTCATCAAATCAGCTAGTTCAAAGCATTACCGAGTGAGGACAATCGAGTTTAAAAAGTAAAAGCCTATAGAATCTAAAGAATTGAAGAAAATAAATAGAAGTGTAAAAGTAATAATATAATTTATTATTATTTATTTTTTTGTTACATTCTCCTATTATTTTTGTATTATTTTTTAATTTATTCAAAACAAAAAATTGTGATAGGAAAACTTCTGTTTTTTTTTTATTTATCAGGGAAGAATTCGCCGAGGACTAGTCGCTGGTGCGAATAGGGGTCCTCTCACGTCCCTTTTTTCTTGTTATATTCCATTCTGCGGAACTGTTAATAACTCTGAAATAAAGTATTTAACTGCTTTCTTTGTAAAAATTATGATTTTGTTTTTTTATTTGAAATTACCTTCTCAATCATGGTGTGGGGTAGTTATTTTCAGGGGTTGCGATGTGGGGTGGCTAATTTTAGGTTTGGCGGGAATGTAATTCCACGGTAGGAAATATTCTTTGGTTTCGCTTTAGGGGTATCCGAAAACCAGGCCGAGTGGATTCCAGGAAGGGTGGTCTAAGGAACATTAACATTTGTATGCACGTGTATAGGTAATTATTATTGATAACTATTGAACAGAAAACTTGTGACAATAATTATTAATATTTACTTTTTTTTAGAATATTCTTGTTGGGGGGATTCCAATGTAAATCCCAGTGTCAAATAATGATACGCTTTTGAACTATTATTTAATAATGTCTTTATTCTTCAAATATAAATTAAGAACTAACTTACAAAAGAAATTAAAATAAGAACTTAGCTTAGTCAAAGCGACTATCATGGTGGTGAATACACAAACTTAGTTTGCGGAGAGGTGAATAACAAAAAAAGAGTTTAGATTACTCAACTTCATTAAGAACATAATATTGTAATATTCGGCTTGGTCCGACAATTAAAACTTATTCGCACTTGTAAATAAAACACGATTTTACTTTATTTAAATTGTTCCACTTATTTATTGAACACTCAATTATTACGTTTCAAACACAGTCTTTACTTTCAATTATTACTTTTTATACACAGTCTTTACTTATCGCAGTTTACAACCAATAATCCATACTGAACCGCTTCGCTTCCAAGCGCCTATTTATATACCTCAAATCGGTTCGAGAATCTACGAGGTTGTTCTCGATGCTTAATGAAGTTCTCCACTTTATCACTAGATGCTTACCCCTTTCGAGGTTCTTGTATGCGCTGAATGAGTTCCCCTCTAAGCCACTAGATGTTTCTCGATGCTTAACGAAGTTCTCCACTTTATCACTAGATGCTTACCCCTTTCGAGGTTCTTGTATGCGCTGAATGAGTTCCCCTCTAAGCCACTAGATGTTTCTCGATGCTTAAAGAAGCGAGTTCTCCTATTACTACCACTAGATGTTGCCCCTTATTATTGAAAGAGTGTATACACATTACATTGCCCCCTCCTTAGGATTGATCGTCCCGAACAAATCCATCGTTCTCATCACCACTGTAGCGATGTAGCCGGTCGCGATGTACAACTTTAGGTTTTCCTCTGACTCCCTTTTGTATCCGGTACACGACATCGTTGATTTTTGTAATGACTGTATATGGACCTTCCCAGTCCCGTTGAAGTTTCGGTGACAATACTTTTTGTCGATGGGGATTGTAAAGCCACACCCGATCTCCTGCTTGGAACTCTGTGGTTGTCGCTCGTATATCGTAGCGTGTCTTCATTCGGTCACTGAACGTCTTTATTTTCAACCTGGTATTGTCGTGGATCTGAAGGGGTCTTTCTTGTTGAGCCTTCCTCAACTCGTCGTTGCTCCAGCCATAAATGGGATCGACTCTGGTTCGTTGGACAGTAACTACTTCTTTTTCTTTTTGTCGTCTGCAATGCTTACAGTCTTGCTTATATGGTCTGCTCTTGTTGTCAGGTTTCGTTTGATAAACCTGGGTGTCGTTCCTGGGGCTATCGATACCAGAAACCAGCTTCTGCCACTTAAAGTTGGTTCTTATTCGTTTTCCCGGGTAGGAAACAACTTCGGAAGCAACGTTGTTGGTGTTACTTTGACCAGTTGAATTACTTCTGTTTCCAAAGTGTTGCCATGCGGTTCCTCTTCGCGGTAATCTGCACAGTCGCTGTAGATGCCCAGTCTTATTGCAGTTCCAGCATCGTGCTCGTCCGCCTCGCTGACTCCTTTCCACAGTAGTCTTCTGACAAGAACATTCTTTAACTTCTAATTTTCTTACGCGATGCACGTTTTTCGAAGCTTGTTCTGCAGCTTCCATCGTCAGAGCGAAAGCCAATGCTTCTGGTAGTGTTCGCTTTAAGGCAGTGCGGATAGCCCTTTGGAGATTTATATCGCCCACAGCTCTCACAAAGGCTTCAACAGCAAGTTGATTTATTATCTCGTTACCAGCTGTTGGATATGCCAGGTGAACCAATCGCTCGATATCTGCCTGAAGCTGCTGTAGAGTTTCACCTCTTTTCTGTGTCCTATTGTTAAGCTGAACTCGGAAGAGTTCTGCCATGTGACTATTCCCAAACCGCTGTTCGATTGCATTTACCAGAACTGTGAAGTCACCACTCTTTTCTGCTGGGATGGTTTGTAACAGTTCAGCAGCAGATCCTCTTAAAGCAAGCGTAAGAGCAATGCATTTTTCCTGATCGTCCCAGCCGTTTGTTAACGCTGCTGCTTCAAACTGTTTCTTGTAGATTGGCCACGGAATCTGCCCATCAAAGCTTGGAGGATTCACTTCTCTCTTCCTTGAGCACTCACCAGAAGGTTCTCGAGCTTTCATATTTCGCACTTTTTCTAGTTCATTTGTGAGGGTTTCGATTTGTTTGTTCATTTTCTCGAAACGTGCATTTTGCTGTTCGACGCGCTCTTCGAGAGTATTGATTTTCTGTTCGAAGTCCGCAAACCTGCCTTCTAAAAGGTTTTTCTGTTCGTCGAATCGCTCTAGGACGTCATTCCTTTGAGTTTCTAGTTGTTTGAGAACATTCTGCTGTTCTTGCTTTTGGTCGCTTCTTTGTTCTTCAAATTTGGCTAGAAGAAGTGACATCATGTTAGATAAAGCAACATTTGCATTTACCTCTTCCACTTTTGCTTCTAATTCGAAAGCAAACGTATCTGGGTCTTCATTTTGCTGCTCCAGATATTCTTGCAGCCGTTTAACGAGTTCGGTTTTCACGCCTGTCCCACTTAAGCCACGTTTGCTTAGTTCGGCCTTTAGCTCAGGGACAGTTAAGTCCTTCAAAACTTTACTCATTTTTTTTTTTTTTTTTTTTTTTCTTTATTTTTAACTTTACTACTTCACACAAAATAGTTCAATCACTGCTCACTGTTTTTATTCTCAATAAGTTTTAATCCCTTATTCTGACACCAATGTAATATTCGGCTTGGTCCGACAATTAAAACTTATTCGCACTTGTAAATAAAACACGATTTTACTTTATTTAAATTGTTCCACTTATTTATTGAACACTCAATTATTACGTTTCAAACACAGTCTTTACTTTCAATTATTACTTTTTATACACAGTCTTTACTTATCGCAGTTTACAACCAATAATCCATACTGAACCGCTTCGCTTCCAAGCGCCTATTTATATACCTCAAATCGGTTCGAGAATCTACGAGGTTGTTCTCGATGCTTAACGAAGTTCTCCACTTTATCACTAGATGCTTACCCCTTTCGAGGTTCTTGTATGCGCTGAATGAGTTCCCCTCTAAGCCACTAGATGTTTCTCGATGCTTAACGAAGTTCTCCACTTTATCACTAGATGCTTACCCCTTTCGAGGTTCTTGTATGCGCTGAATGAGTTCCCCTCTAAGCCACTAGATGTTTCTCGATGCTTAAAGAAGCGAGTTCTCCTATTACTACCACTAGATGTTGCCCCTTATTATTGAAAGAGTGTATACACATTACAATATGATAATGTAATGTGTATACACTCTTTATCTCTTTTACTATCGTGCTACATCTAGTGGAGAGGAGAATTCGCTTCTATAAGCATCGAGAAACATCTAGTGGCTAATAGGAGAACTCGCTTTTTAAGCATCGAGAAACATCTAGTGGCTTAGAGGGGAACTCATTCAGCGCATACAAGAACCTCGAGAAAGGGGTAACATCTAGGGGATTAAGAGGAGAACTAGCTTCGTTAAGCATCTAGTGATAAATAGGAGAACTTCGTTAAGCATCGAGAACAACCTCGTAGGTTCTCGAACCGATTTGAGGTATATAAATAGGCGCTCGGAAGCGAAGCGGTTCAGTATTATTATGGATTGTGAATTGCTATAAAGTAAAGACTGTGTTTAAAAGTATAGACTGTGTTTAAAAAGTAATAATTGAAAGTGTGGAATAAAGAAATTTTGTTAGTAATTTAAATAAAGTGAATTTGTGTTTTTATTTACGAAGTGTGAATAAGTTTTAATTATCGGACCAAGCCGAATATTACATTGGTGTCAGAATAAGGGATTAAAACTTATTGAGAATAAAAACAGTGAGTAGTGATTGAACTATTTTGGTGAATTAGTGAAGTTAAAAATAAATAAAAAAAATGAGTAAAGTTTTGAAAGACTTAACTGTCCCCGAGCTAAAGGCGGAACTAAGCAAACGTGGCTTAAGTGGGACAGGCGTAAAAACCGAACTCGTTAAACGGCTGCAGGAATATCTGGAGCAGCAAAATGAAGACCCAGATACGTTTGCTTTCGAATTAGAAGCAAAAGTGGAAGAGGTAAATCCAAATGTTGCCTTATCTAACATGATGTCACTTCTGTTAGCCAAATTTGAAGAGAATGAAAAGAATGTCCTGAAAGAACAGCAGAATGTTCTCAAACAACTAGAAGCTCAAAGAAGTGACCAAAATCAAGAACAGCAGAATGTTCTCAAACAACTAGAAACTCAAAGGAATGATGTCCTAGAGCGATTCGACGAACAGAAAAACCTTTTGGAAGGCAGGTTTGCGGACTTCGAACAGAAAATCAATACTCTCGAAGAGCGCGTCGAACAGCAAAATGTACGTTTCGAGAAAATGAACAAACAAATCGAAACCCTCACAAATGAACTAGAAAAAGTGCGAAATATGAAAGCTCGAGAACCTTCTGGTGAGTGCTCAAGGAAGAGAGAAGTGAATCCTCCAAGTTTTGATGGTCAGATTCCGTGGCCAATCTACAAGAAACAGTTTGAAGCAGCAGCGTTAACAAACGGCTGGGACGATCAGGAAAAATGCATTGCTCTTACGCTTGCTTTAAGAGGATCTGCTGCTGAACTGTTACAAACCATCCCAGCAGAAAAGAGTGGTGACTTCACAGTTCTGGTAAATGCAATCGAACAGCGGTTTGGGAATAGTCACATGGCAGAACTCTTCCGAGTTCAGCTTAACAATAGGACACAGAAAAGAGGTGAAACTCTACAGCAGCTTCAGGCAGATATCGAGCGATTGGTTCACCTGGCATATCCAACAGCTGGTAACGAGATAATAAATCAACTTGCTGTTGAAGCCTTTGTGAGAGCTGTGGGCGATATAAATCTCCAAAGGGCTATCCGCATTGCCGGAAAGCGAACACTACCAGAAGCATTGGCTTTCGCTCTGACGATGGAAGCTGTAGAACAAGCTTCCCAAAACGTGCATCGCGTAAGAAAATTAGAAGTTAAAGAATGTTCTTGTCAGAAGACTACTGTGGAAAGGAGTCAGCGAGGCGGACGAGCACGATGCTGGAACTGCAATAAGACTGGGCATCTACAGCGACAGTGCAGATTACCGCGAAGAGGAACCGCATGGCAACACTTTGGAAACAGAAGTAATTCAACTGGTCAAAGTAACACCAACAACGTTGCTTCCGAAGTTGTTTTCCACCCGGGAAAACGAATAAGAACCAACTTTAAGGGGCAGAAGCTGGTTTCTGGTATCGATGGCCCCAGGAACGACATCCAGGTTTATCAAACGAAACCTTACTACAAGAGCAGACCATATAAGGAAGACTGTAAGCATTGCAGACGACAAGAAGAAAAAGAAGTGGTTACTGTCCAACGAACCAGAGTCGATCCCATTTATGGCTGGAGCAACGACGAGTTGAGGAAGGCTCAACAAGAAAGACCCCTTCAGATCCACGACAATACCAGGTTGAAAATAAAGAAGTTCAGTGACCGAATGAAGACACGCTACGATATACGAGCGACAACAAGAGAGTTCCAAGCAGGAGATCGGGTGTGGCTTTACAATCCCCATCGACAAAAGGGGTTGTCACCGAAACTTCAACGCGACTGGGAAGGTCCATATACAGTCATTACAAAAATCAACGATGTCGTGTACCGGATACAAAGGGGAGTCAGAGGAAAACCTAAAGTTGTACATCGCGACCGGCTACATCGCTACAGTGGTGATGAGAACAATGGATTTGTTCGGGACGATCAATCCTAAGGAGGGGGCAATGTAATGTGTATACACTCTTTATCTCTTTTACTATCGTGCTACATCTAGTGGAGAGGAGAATTCGCTTCTATAAGCATCGAGAAACATCTAGTGGCTAATAGGAGAACTCGCTTTTTAAGCATCGAGAAACATCTAGTGGCTTAGAGGGAAACTCATTCAGCGCATACAAGAACCTCGAGAAAGGGGTAACATCTAGGGGATTAAGAGGAGAACTAGCTTCGTTAAGCATCTAGTGATAAATAGGAGAACTTCGTTAAGCATCGAGAACAACCTCGTAGGTTCTCGAACCGATTTGAGGTATATAAATAGGCGCTCGGAAGCGAAGCGGTTCAGTATTATTATGGATTGTGAATTGCTATAAAGTAAAGACTGTGTTTAAAAGTAAAGACTGTGTTTAAAAAGTAATAATTGAAAGTGTGGAATAAAGAAATTTTGTTAGTAATTTAAATAAAGTGAATTTGTGTTTTTATTTACGAAGTGTGAATAAGTTTTAATTATCGGACCAAGCCGAATATTACAATAACTTAGTTAGCGTTACGTAGAGAACAAAATGCCTAAAAGTATGCTTTACATTGTGTGTGCATTATTTGAATTTGAATATAAATTATTTGAATTTAATAAAACTGACGTCAACATTCCGGCCTCCCTTTGCAGGAATGCAAAGAGTAAAATCCATGTATCCGAAATGCAGATTGTTTTTTTTTTTCAATTCGTTATAGTTATTCCATCGGTGGAGGTATTTGTTATGGAAGCGCCTCGATTCGCTACCCAGGAAAAAAATAAAGTTAGTAAATCCAACGTCGAGGGTTGTTTAAAGAGTGTCCTTACTCCCTCAGACATGTTAATAAGAGTGTTTACTTCAATTTAAATAAGTAAATTTAAAGGTTTAAATTCGTAAAGTTTAAATTTAGAAGATTCAAATTTATAAAATTAAAATGTATAAGACTAAAATTCATAAGGTGCTGTGCATTCAGCAATATAAAAGTATTTATAAAAATATGAAATCTCAAAAACTAAATAAATTTCAATAAATTATTTTTATTGTTTTCTTTGTATTGCATGATACACCTGAAACTATGATGTTTGACAAAACCACAAATAAAATCAGTCGATGATTTCTTAATAATTCATTTTATTAAATCTTATACTAAATTACTGATAGTGTACTTATAATAGTGGCAGAGCAATAGGAGGGTGTTTATTAGATGGTGGTCTGTATGTCACTAAACTAAAAGCTATATGCAAAGGTAAATTGCATATATGTACTATAGGTACATAATAAATGTTAAGGCTTAAGGCAACTGCATACGTGCATATTATATTATTACATCGATACATTACAACTCTCCCCTCTTATTTCTCTGTTACATTCTAAATATATGTTACAGTTCTGTTTCTTAATTTTCTATTTCTATAACATTCTTCATTTGAATCTGGTGTGGGTGATGGTGAAGGATTTTCTACATTTAAAAAACTTGTATCTAATTTTTCATTATCTTCAAAATTAATAGTTTTAGCATTAATTATATCATTAGTGTTCGCTAAATCATTAACAGGCTTATGAACATTGTTATTTTTACATTCAGTTTTTCTAATTTGATTAACATGTCTCTTCCAATTTAAATTTTTAGATAATATGTTCACAATATAGTATTGTTTACCAAGAGATTTTACAATTTTACCTTTCACCCAACTTACTTTTCCAGCTTTACTAAAATCTTTAGTCATTACAAAATTTCCAATGTTTAAATTTCTTTTTCCATGACCTTTGTAAAATTTTTTTTGTTTTGATTGATTTTTCTTGACATTATTTTTAATTACTTCTAAGTTTACATTACTTTTCAGTTTCATTGGGTTAATTAAATCTAATCTAGTTTCAATACATCTATTAAATATTAATTCTGCCGGACTAACACCAGTTGTGCTATGAATGGAACTGCGATAATCTAATAAAAAACGTTGTAAGCACTGGTTTAAATCGTAAACAGAATTTTTTCCATGTAAAGCTTTTTTTAAGGCTAATTTAACAATTTTGACACCGTTTTCCGCTTGCCCATTCGAGGCTGGATGACCAACTGGTGAAGTCAAATGTTCAATTCTATTATTTTTTAAAAAATTTGAGAATTCTTCTGACTTAAATTGTGTACCGTTGTCGGTAACAATTGTGTTTGGAAGTCCAAAACGCGAAAATATACATCTTAGTTGATCAATTGTACTTTTACTGCTAATGGATTTGTTCATGTCGATACATTCGATCCACTTACTATGAGAGTCCACCAATATTAAAAAGTACCTGTCAAAAATTGGACCCATAAAATCTAAATGAAGCCTTTCCCATGGCTTAGTTGGCCAATCCCAGGAAATAAGTTCATTTTTTGGTGGGTGTGCAGTGTAAGGGAGACATTGATCACAGCTCTTTACTAATTGCTCCAGTTGTTTGTTGATTTCAGGCCACCAAAAATATGATCGGGCTAAACTTTTCATTTTAACTATTCCCAGATGCGACTTATGCATCTCTTGCAAAACTTTTTCTTGCATGGTCGTGGGTATAATTAGTCTATAGCCCCAAAACAAAACACCGTTCGAAATCGAGAGCTCATTTTTTCTTAAAAAGAAAGCAGTAAGACTGGAATCCATTGATTTCTCTGGCCAACCTTTGTTAACCAAGTCTAAGACTTTTAGCAAAATTTCATCTTTTGCAGTTTCACGTTGAACGTCTGTAAAAGTAACAGATACAGGACTTTCATTACTCGTAATATAGTTAATAAACACATCGTTCGAAATCATGCCCGGGATACTAAGTTCTGGCTCGTCAACATTATCAACTGCACGAGAAAAAAAATCTGCAATATTGTTTTTTGACTTTACATGTTGAATTGTATAATTGTACCCAGACAAGAACAGAGCATACCTCTGCAGCCTATTTGCGGTCATGACAGGAATTCCTTTTTTATCCCCAAATATGGATATTAGGGGTTTATTGTCTGACACTAAAACAAATTTTTTACCAAAAAGATATTGGTGAAATTTGTTGACACCAAAAACGATTGCTAGAGCTTCCCTTTCTATTTGGGAATATTTCATTTCCGTTTTTGAAAGCCTTTTAGACGCAAACGAAATTGGAAGCTCTTTACCATCAGCATACTGATGAACTAGCACAGCGCCTAAACCTACTGGGCTTGCATCCACTATTAACTTAACTTCTTCAGAGGGATCAAAATGCGCAAGACAAATATCTGATGACATGATTTTCTTTACTGACTCAAACGCTTCCTTTTGAAGTGTTTCCCAAATAAATTTTTTAGACAGGTTTTCATAAAGGGGTGCTGCTGTTGTGGCTAAATTTGGCATAAACTGACGGTAAAAATTAATTACACCGAGAAAAGATTGGAGTTCAGTTATATTCTTCGGTTCCGACAGGTTCATAACAGCTTTAACCTTAGCTGGATCTTTACGTAGACCGTTTTTATCTATTACATGACCCAGATAGCAAACAGATTCTTTAAAAAATTCGCATTTATGTGGAGACACCTTTAAACAGGCGTCCTGAAGTTTGGAAAGCACTAACGACAGGGTTTTAAGGTCTTCCTTTTTATCTTTTCCTGTAGTTAGTAAATCATCCATAAAAATTGTAACCCACTCTATTCCACTTAACAAAGATTCAATTTTTTCTTGAAAAATTGCGGGTGCTGGTGCGACACCGAACACCATTCTTGTATATTCGAATAATCCTTTCGTAGTGGATATGGTGGTCAATTTTCTCGAATCTTTGTCCAAAAGTAATTGTTGATAAGCCATTACTAAATCAATTTTCGAGAATTCCTGCCCCCCATGCAATTTTGCAAAATTCCTCAATTCTTGGAAAGGGATACTGATAAGGCTTCAAATGTGGGTTTAGAGTGACCTTGTAGTCACCACAAATTCTGACTGTGCCATCTTTTTTCATAATGGGTACAATCGGAGTACCCCACTCACTATAGTTTACATACTGAAGAACTCCAAGCCCAACAAGTCTATCGATTTCATTTTCCACTTTGTCTTTAATTGCAAATGGCAATTTCCTTGGACGAAAAAACATTGGTGTGGCACCTTCTTTCAGTTTCAATGAAACTGTGCCATATTTGAAGGTTCCCAGACTACCATCAAAAAGATCTTTATAATTATCTAAAACTTGAACTAAATCATTATCTAGATTCTGCTGTGAGATTTTATTTAAAAAATTAATATTTTCAAAACCTATGTTGAATGCTTTCATCCAACTTCTTCCCAATATTGGCGGACCCCCATTTTTAATTATAAAAATGTCTACTAATTTTGTCACGTTTTTGAATTGAACATTTAACTTACATACTCCAATCGGTTTTATAATAGCTCCATCATAAGCCTTTAGAGATATATTTGATTCGACTACTTTTATTTCACTAAAAAGCTTTCTATAAACGTCATACTCATCAGAAATAGCGGAGATAGACGCACCGCTATCAATTTCCATTTTTAAATCAATTCCATTCATAGTAACTGTAGTAGTGAGCGGCTTTAACAAATTATCTTCTCTGAAATAAAAAATTGATAAATCATTACTTTCTTCTTCTTCTAAAAAATTACAATTATAATTATTGTTGCTTCTCTGCTTAACTTTGTTTGCTGCATTATTGCTTCGATGATTTTTGCACATCTTTTTCAGGTGCCCTTTTTCCCCACACTTTTGGCAAGTGTAGCCTTTAAAGCGACAATTTTCCGCTATGTGATTCTTTAATCCACATCTGGTACATGCTGGATGCTGCATTGTGTGTGCTTGTTCTTGGGCTGCCGATGAATTACTTCTCCATTGATGTTGTTGTTGTTTAGGTGACGATGATGATGATGCTGCTGGTTTTCTGTGCTGAGATTTGAGTCGAAAAACTTCTGGTTCATGTTTTATTTCCACGTGCGGTGCTTCGTACTGATGCCGTATACATTCGACTGCTAGGGAAATTTCCATAGCTTTTTCAAACGTTAACTTGGTTACACTTTCTAGGAACAATTTATCTTTTTCTGGACCTTTTTCCAATCCCATGATGAATTTGTCTCGTAAAATCATGTTAAGATGTGTGTCGAATTTGCAATTCGCTGCCAATGACCGAACACGTGCTGCCCACTGCCGAAGAGTTTCTTGAGGTGACTTCTTTGCTTCGTAGAATTTGAGTCTTTCCGCAAACGCAGAAAAAGCTGGTTTGAAGAGATCACCCAATTTTTCCATTAAGACTTTATAATCTTTTGTAGCAACTTTATCTGGAGACACGAGGTCAGTCAGTAATTTGAGTGTATCATCGTGTAAAGAAATTAACAAAAGTGCTCTCCTTTGCTCTACACTTTTTTCTTCGACACTGTTACCAATAAAAAACTGTTCCAATTTGTCTTGGAATATCTTGAAGTCATTTACTTCATGATGAAACTTTGGAAGTTCTCCAAACGTAGCCATTTTATTGAATTTTAATTCTAACCTTTTAGAATATCACGTGCACTTTTACACTTAGTTCTCTGAGTATGAACTATCGTAAATTCGTCTCGAGCAATCCTCGTCGCCAATTGTGATGTTTGACAAAACCACAAATAAAATCAGTCGATGATTTCTTAATAATTCATTTTATTAAATCTTATACTAAATTACTGATAGTGTACTTATAATAGTGGCAGAGCAATAGGAGGGTGTTTATTGGATGGTGGTCTGTATGTCACTAAACTAAAAGCTATATGCAAAGGTAAATTGCATATATGTACTATAGGTACATAATAAATGTTAAGGCTTAAGGCAACTGCATACGTGCATATTATATTATTACATCGATACATTACAGAAACAATTCTTGATCGACGGGCAAAAGACACAATTTCACTACAGGTCGTAGAATATCTCCTTGTTGAGTTTTAAGTGTAACAACGCGTACCTTTCCATCGTTCCCTGGGTGAACAGCCACAACTTTTCCAAGACGCCATTGAGTGGGTGGCAAATTTTCATTGCGCACAACCACAATGTCTCCAATTTCAACATTACGTTTAGGGAATTTCCATTTTGTTCTTCGCTGAAGATCAGTTAAATATTCTTCCTTCCATCGCTTAGAAAAGGAGTGTAAAATTTGTTGAACTCTTTGCCAATTCCTTAGGGTGGTACTTTCACCAATTTGTCTTTCAGGGAAGGAAAGCAAAGGCGAACCTTTCAAGAAATGACCTGGTGTCAAGGGTAAAGGTTCGAAAGAATTTTCACTTATTGGAGAAATAGGGCGGGAATTCATACAAGACTCAATTTTGACGAGCAGTGTAGAGAACTCTTCGAAAGTTAGCTTGGAATTTCCAACAACTTTCTTAAAATGAGTTTTAAAGGACTTTATTCCGCCCTCCCAAAGACCGCCCATATGAGGAGAACCTGGTGGGATAAAGCTCCATTTCAAATTCCTAGGCAAGTACGTTTTTTCAGCTTCCGAGGTTGAGTCTGCCAAAACCTTTCGAATTTAATTAGTAAGAACTTTATTAGTAGCGACAAAATTAGTACCATTGTCGGAAAAAAGCTGTTGGGGCACACCCCTTCGTCCTACAAATCTATCGAGAGCTGCCAAAAACGAGTCAGTAGAGAGACTTCCAACTGCTTCTAAATGTACAGCTTTTGTACAGAGACAAATAAAAAGACAAGCATAACCTCTTATGGCTTGATAGAACCGACCCTTCTGAACCTTTAGTTCGAAGGGGCCAGCGAAATCCAATCCTATGTGGGTGAAAGGAAACGAATAGTTTACCCTTTCTGGTGGGAGTGTTCCCATCAGCTGGGTTTGAAAATCCTTTTTGTGCAAGACACAAACTAAGCAACGATTTACACAGAATTTTATTAAGTTTTTTAATGTTGGTATCCAAAACTCTTTTCGCATTAAGTACAAAACTTGCTGGTTCCATGTAGGGAAATTTTATGGACAAATCCAACCAACAATTTTGATAATGGACCTGAATATGGCAAAATAATGGGGAATTTTTCGTTATAACTCAAATTTGCATTTGTTAAACGACCATTTACTCTAATTATAAAGTCAGGGTCTAGGGAGGGATTAAGAGTCAAAATTGTACTATTTTCACTCAATGGTTTTGAGTTATAAAGAGCTTTGTATTCTTCACTAAAATAAAGGCGTTGTGCTAGTATAACTAGGTGGGTTTTAACAAAAACTATTTCATGATTTCTTAAATTTTTATAAAAGTATCTACAGGGATAGAACCTTTTTCTTTTGGGGGAAGCGAGATTGATAAATCTAAAGCAATAGGCTATTACTTTTACAGCACGAGCATAGCACGAAAATCTTTTCAAAATTTCATGACTGAAATTTTGATTCACAACTATGCTTTTTATTTGTTTTATTTCAAGATTCCAATCGGAGTCCTCTTGAATTTTTGTTACTGGCCAAGTTTCCTTTGAAGACTTTAACCAACTTGGACCGTGCCACCATTGGGTATTATTTATTAAGCTTTGAGGCATAACACCTCGAGAAGCGACGTCAGCGGGATTTTGTTCTGAAGAAACATGCTTCCAAAGGCTACCTGGAGGACATTCAGTTTGTACTTTAGACACCCGGTTTCGGACAAAGGTTTCAAGCCGAGATGGACAGTCACGAATCCAATAAAGTACAATCATCGAGTCCGTCCAAAGGTAGACAGGACAGTTTTTAAGGCGTAGACTGCTTTGTACAGCGTTTACTAACTTTGTTAGCAAAACAGCTCCATAAAGCTCTAGCCGAGGTATCGAAATAGCTTTCAGGGGAGCTACTTTCGTTTTTGAGGTAAACGGTGGCAGCGTACGCACTGAGAGATGCATCACAAAAGCCGTGTATTTCTACACGCATCTCTGGGGTATAATTAATCCATCTTTGGATTTTAATATCTTTTATAATTGGAAAAGATTTCACAAATTCTTTCCAAGTTTCTACACGGTTGAGTTTTATGGGAACATCCCACTCTGTTTTGTCCTTCCAGACATCTTGCATCAATATTTTTAATAAAATTGTTGTTGGTGCTAGCCAACCGATCGATAGGGTCATATATTTTTGAAATATTTGAAAACAATTCACGTTTTGTCATACCAGAATCCGGCAGAGGAAATAGTTCACAACGAATATAAAATGAATCTTTCCTCGCATTCCACCCAACGCCCAGAACTTTCGAATGTGAAGACTCTTCGAACATAAGAAAGTGTTGATCTAAAACATCCCCCCTAGGAATGTTTTCCAACAAGCGAGGGTGGTTAGCGGTCCATTTCTTCAAACTAAATCCGCCAGCCAAAAGAAGTGATTTCAATTCTTCCTGAATCTTTAGGACTAGATCCAGACTGAAACCTCCAGAGAAAACATCACCAACGTAAAAGAATCAATAGATCGACAGATAATCCGTTGGAATTTTCGATGACTCTGGTGAACATATATTTGGCGATACATATTTTCAATATCGCTATTGAAAACATATGGATATAATCGCCATCTTAACAAAATAGTTTGCAAATCGTTTTGCAAGGCAGGGCCACTGTAAAGAATGTCGTTAAGACTTATTCCTTTGTGTGTAGATGCACTTGCATTGAATACAACTCTTACCTTTGTCGAAGCGATATCTGGTTTTAACACAGCGTGGTGCGGTAGGTAAAAGTGCGGACTGGAAAGGTTCAAACTACATGATGGCACAAAGGACATATGTTTTAACGAAACATATTCTTTTAGAACTTTGTTGTATTCTTCTTTCAGACACATATCGTTAAGAAGACGTTTCTCTTGACGCAGATACTGAGAAACTGCACTCTTTCTGGAAAGGCCCAAATCTAAAACGTTAAAGTTGGGCTTGAATGGAAGTTTCACTATATAACGACCATCTTTATTTCGAATTGTGGTATCCACATAAAATTTTTCACAAAATTTATCTTCATCAGATAAGGGTTTGACATATGGAACCTCTTCGAGTTCCCAAAACCTTTGAACTTGTTTCAGAAGTAAAAGTACAATAAAAAATGTATTAAGGGTTGTTTTGTTTGGATTTTCATTACATGGGCCTGAAATAATCCACCCAAAAACCGTATTTTGTGCAATTGAAGAAAGGTCTTTTTCTCTCTTTATACCTTCACACAAAATAAGAGGGTAAATATCTGCTCCTATCAACATATCTATAGAAGCGGGTTTATCAAAATTAGGATCTGCCAATCGCAATCTTTTGAGCTCAACCAAGTTTGATGCGTCAACAGTCTGCGATGGCAAATTACCTGTCAGCTTTTTCAAAACAACAGCTGCAATGGGAATGTGTACATCAGGGTTGATGCGAGATTCGAGAGTGAGAGGACACATACTCGTTGAAAGTTCACTATGAACTTCTGCAATGCCACAAATAGACGCATTGGTTGAACGGGTGAAAAGCTTAAATCGGGTCACTACTGATTGCAATATGTATGTAGCTTCAGATCCAGGGTCGATCAAAGCTCTCAGGAGAAATGTTTGGTTATGAACAGTAATTTTAACTAAAGCTGTTGCTAACAAAATATTCCTTTTCTGGTTTACCAGAAAACTTTGAAGAGTTGAAGAATCAGATGAAACATCTTTTCCTGAACTTATGGATGGTTGTTGCTGAGCAATAGAAGTGGACTGTATGGGGATGGTACTTAATGAAGTGTTGGGTTGGGAATAAGATCTTGTATCGGGAGGGGTGGGTTCTGGTGAAGTAAAGTGCAGTAAGCTATGGTGTCGTCTACCACACTTGTCACAGGACACTTTACTTTTACATTCGTATACCGAATGTGTGAGCGCAAGACAGTTGTAGCAGTACTTTTGGGATTGAGCCAGCTTACGTCGAGATGCGACATTCATGTCTAAAAATTTCTTACATAAACGCAAGGGATGATTACTGTTGCATATTTTACAACAAAAACTCTTTTCTGCAGAATGAAATGAGTTAACTTTCTTAAAATTGGAATTGGAATTTGAAATGTGATTAGCTTTTTTACGGGATCATTGCGTTACTTCTTCCACAGATTCAAGAATTTTATATCTGAAAGCGAGAAAATCCTCCAAGGATTGCCACGTTGGAACTTCTGTTTCTGTTTTCAACCTTTGTTCAAAAAGGAACAAAGTATTTTCAGGTATCTTTCGCGAAACAAGAAAAACTAAAATCGGATCCCAGTTTTCAGTCTTAACGTTAAAACTTGAAAGAATCCCTAAACAATCGCGCACGGTTCTATGTAATTTTCTTAAGGCAGATCCACTTTCAATAGTAATCGATGGAATTGAAAAAAGTGTTTTAAGTTGAGTATTTATTAAGATCCTTTTGTTTTCATACTGGGATTTTAAAGCTTCCCATGCAAGAGTAAAATTATCTGCTGTCAGTGAAAACTTGTCGACAATATCATGAGCTTCCTTTTTGGTTTTTAACCGTAGATGATATAGTTTTTCTACATCACTTAAACGGGGGTGGTTTGCATAAATACATGTGAACATGTCACGAAAGGTAGGCCAGGATTTGTAATCACCCTCAAAACATTCAACGTCGCAAGGTGGAACTTTAATTCCAAAATCTGGTTTAGTGGATATTTGAAAATGTTTTAAATTTTCTTTAATTTCGGTTTCCTTGTTTTTACTACTTGTACCCATCTCAATTTTATCTATTATACTACCTACTATACTGATTCGGCGTAAGAAAGAGACAGCACTATGTTTGAATGAGAGAGGTGATTAAGAATACTTACATTTTTAAATAGTTGTGGTTAACGTTTGCGGTTATAGTTTGAATATATATATATGTGTTTGTTGTTGTTGTGGCGCGTGGATAGATGATAAGATATGTTTAGGAGCGCGTGGTAAAGAGGTCGGCAACCTTTGAATGTTGTGTATGGCTTATCAGTAAAAAAAAAGAAAAAAATCTAATGTCCGCTGGAAACATATTTTTTCGGACGCGCAGTTGTTCTATATTTTGTCATAAATAGAAACTGTGGTTTCATAAAAATATGTATGGGAATTTCACAGATTAGATGTGCAAATGTTCTATATTTTGTCGTAAATAGAAATTGTGGTTTCATAAAAATATGTATGGGAATTTCACAGATTAAAGAAAATAATTCTGCGGATTAAAATACTTAAAGAATGGTTGTGTATGGCTTATCAGTATTGATGTTTTGCGGTTAGGAGCGTGTTCCAGTGTGAGTTATAGAAATGTGTAATGGTGTTATCACACTATGTTTTTTTTTATGATTCATTGTAATTTGTGGTTTGTATTTTGTTTAATGGGTTTATATGCCTACATACATATGTGAGAAAAAAATGTATATTCTAGCAATGATTGTGGTAATCATTAAAAAAGCTAGAACGTTTGGCTTTAGTGTTTATTTTTAGAACAGCTCTGATATAGAGAACATTAATTGGAGAAGTAGAAAAAACAATATGTTTTGGTGTGAAAGATTAAGGGAAAGAGAAACATTTTGTATCTGTGAATCTGGATGGTTGGAGATAAAATTTACGGATGTAATATTCTATAATGCACATTAAAATTGATGCTACAGCCAGAATATGGAAGCGAATGCGTTTTGTTTCATATTAGAAATGGTGAGACCTTATCGCCTATTCTGAGTTTTAAGTTGCAGTTTCAATCTATGCAACATGTACGGTTTAAACTTTTAGGTGAGAATATTACTTTTCATAAAAAAAAAAGTAAAATGAAATGAATAAAACATAAAATTATATTATAGGAGGGGAGTTAACACTGAGCGGAACGATCACACCTCATTCGAATGCTGTAAAGAGAAAAGAGGGTGAATATCCATCGCTTTGTCCATTTGGTGAGGCTGAATTACTTAATGAACCTCAAAAACTTAAAAAGAAAAAAGGCAGTCATCGCATAGTAATAGAGACAGTTGAACGAGTTCATCGAATGTATTTTAATATATACACGATGAGATAAGAATAAAAGATGCGAGAGAAAGATGAATATAGATAGAATAAAAATTATATAAAATTTAAAATTTGAGTGTAATGTTTATTAGTTTATGACAAACCTTTGGATAGCAAGCATCTTTTTTTAAAAATGTTGTTTTACTCATCAGTCTTATGCCTGCTTTTAATTTGTCCTTCATTAATTGCTACTTTGCCATTACCTGGGGATATAAATTTGCAACAAGCAAACATAACTGACAATCTCTCTTTTTCATTGGGTTTACCTAATAATGATACTGTGCAGATAGGTTTAACGTTTCGTTTAACCTTTACAAATGGTAAAAATTTGCTTAATACCACAACAACAACCGATACAACATCATTTCAAAATGATGCAACAGTGACTTCAACAACAGCAAGAACGGTAAATACAATTTTGGAGGAGAAAAAAATAGTAACCGTAGAGGAAGCAATCGAGAGTTTTAGGCAAGACTTAATTAAAAAAGGAACTGAAATATCAGGAATTATACAAAGTAAGGATGTTTTTTATAGACATTTCAAGCTTGAGTTTGATGAAGATAAGGCACTAACTGTTCGATGTTCGTATGATAGCAATTATAATATGCGCACTCTAAGCATTAAATGTTATGAGTATCATGAATATGAAACTGAGAGAGTATTAAGTAATGGAGAAGTTGAGATCTTTATGAAGGAGGATCTCGCATACAAATCTGATGTCGAATTGCTGAATTTTAAATCATTAAAACAATCATACCATATGAATATCTCTTAAGAAAAAAAATGTATAAGTGTATATATCAATAAAGATTTTTATTAAAAAAAAATTACGAAAAGATGTGTCTTATTTATAGACGAGTCAATCTAACTTAAAAAACAGCCTAACCTAGAACTAATTGCAATACAATTTGTGTGAATGAGGTCTTATTGAAAATTTTCCGTAGAACACAATGCCGAAAAGTCTACCTCTGTACACGACGCGGATTTCGAAATATGGCGTTTTTTTCAAAATGGCGTCCCATTATTCTACTTTCTAGTGTATACCTCCTTACATGCCCATATGGGGTATCATTTTATATGTTTTTAAGTACGGGGAATTCAAAAATTACTTCAAAAATTGGTTCCGATGAACATTTTTCAAAAATACAGGGAACAAAATAATTTTTTTTTATATTTTTTTTTAAATTTTTTTTTATTTTGATTGATTTTATATTTTTTTTTGTATTTTTATATATTTTTTTAAACTGAATTCATAAAGCATTTAAAACAAAAACATAAAAAAGGCATTTGTTTGGCATATAAAAAAGGCATTTGTTTGGCATATAATAATACCTAATTTTAATCATCATTCATGTCCACTTCAATGGAATTGCAGCAGCTTAATCCTTGACAATCTGTGCATGCATCTGTGCACATCATTCCCTGTCTTCTGCATGTACACTGCAGAGTTGCACATTTAGTTTTGATGCAGCCACATTTCACAAATTTTAATAGATAATCTGGTGCCGGTGCTTGTCTCATTTTAATGGGAGACAATCTTCCATCCTTCCATTGAACTCTCCAATGTAGTGGATCCAGATGAATACCCATCCACTGCTGCACTTGGTGATAAACTCTGAATGAATGAAATTTGCAGGCATCCTCTGTTGAAGGCAAGACCTCCGGTTTAACATGTATTGTTGATTTTGTTGCCTTGGAAGTGAAAGTACGAAGCCTCATATCATGTAGTGTGTTGTGCCCTGTTTTTCCTCCAAACAACGTTATAATGGCATTAAGACCAGCAATTTCAATTTCTTCTATTGATTTCTGTGATGTTTGGAATACTGTAGCACTTTCTTTGAAACTGCTTAATTTTTTAAGCA
Source organism: Eupeodes luniger (assembly GCA_951509635.1). NCBI lineage: Eukaryota > Metazoa > Arthropoda > Insecta > Diptera > Syrphidae > Eupeodes > Eupeodes luniger. The sequence goes on from OX608073.1 coordinate 170,263,308, forward strand.
ATTTTATGGAATCACTTTTGCCTATTCCAAATGGTTTAGAGTTAGTATCACATCCTAATACAGCATGAGCAAATAAGATGTTAGAACAGACGTCATCGCCTAAAGTATTTGCTATTTTTTTTATATTTTGGAAGATTTCTTAGGTTCTGGGCAAATGAAAATATCATAAAAGTTTTTTTGAAAATGATGAAGGAGTAATATAAGAAGATCAGTGTCCTCACCAACAATGGCTGTAGGATGATTTTTGGACGACTCTATAGCATCCATAACGATCATGACGTCTGCGTCACTATGAGATTGTTTTATTTTACATCCAGCTTCTTGTAACTTTTCCGATAACAGAACAATGAAGGCTTCTTTGTTTTCATTATTACAAAAAAATATTTCCTTCTGCATGGCAATACGGGTAAAAGCTGAGAAATTTACTTTAGGTCCTACAATACCTCGGTGTCTTTTTAGGTGGGCCTCTGATTTTGTGGAGAATGTATGACCATATCCATCAAATACTATTATTGCCTTGCCATACTTTGCTAGCACATATCTCTCATAAGCACAAAGAATTTCATGAAAGGTCTGATTCCGACTCCAAGGAAGGCGATGTAGTAGCCAGCCACCATCACTGATATAATTTATATCTCTGGGAATGCTAGAAACATTTTAACACGTCTATTATTATTATTTTACATTTTTTGTTTTAAATGATTTTTATAATTCCTTTATGAATTCAGTTTAAAAAGTGTATACAAATACCAAAAAAAAAAATGCAAAACCAATCAAAATAAAAAAAAAAGTAGGTATCTACATAAAAAAATATTTTTTTCAGTGTATTTTTGAAAAATTTTCATCAGAACCAATTTTTGATGTAATTTTTGAATTCCATGTACTTTAAAACATATAAAATGATACCCCATATGGGCATGTAAGGAGGTATACACTAGAAAGTAGAATAATGGGACGCCATTTTGAAAAAAACGCCATATTTCGAAATCCGCGCCGTGTACAGAGGTAGACTTTTCGGCATCGTGTTCTACGGAAAATTTACAATAAGACCTCATTCACACAAATTGTATTGCAATTAGTTCTAGGTTCATCCTTAATTTGACTCGTCTATTATTAATATTAGGAATAGGAATCCAAGAGTTGTGATCGGGTGAAAAGCCGAGCCATTTAACAAATAATCGATCTTTTTTCCTTTGAAGCACTTCCTCGACTAGATATGTATCGGGGAACTTAGTTTTCTGTAGTTCAAGCTCATAAAACCCTTACCCCAAAAACAGAACAATAAACTAATGTTTTCATTGTGTAGAACCTGTAGCAGTGAAAAAACTAAGGAAAGAGTTTGTACCCATTCTGATGATCAGAGGGCCTTGTTAGGAACATGGGTGATTGACGAAGTAGTAAAAGCTATTGAAATGGGTTATAAGCTACTAACTTTAATGGAAATTTGGGAATACGAAGTAATCCAATATAACCCTACTACAGGTTCTGAAGGATTATTTACCTCAATGATGAATAAATACCTTAAAATAAAGCAAGAAGCTTCAGGGTGGCCAAATATATGTTTATCTGAAGAGGATAAAAACAAATATATTACGGATTTTCTCGAGAAGGAAAAAATCAAGTTGGAATACTCCGAAATAACAGATAATCCTGGCAAGAGATCACTTGCCAAGCTGATTTTAAATTCTTTTTGGGGTAAATTTGGACAAAGAGAAAATCAACAAAAAACCTGTATTATTAATAATCCTTCAGATTTGTTTGATTTGCTTACTCATCCATCTATAGAAGTTTCACAAATTCTACCAATTAATGAAAACAATATTGTGATAAGCTTCGAAATGAAAGAAGAAGCAGTTGAAACTCTATCAACTGTTAATGTTTATATTGCCGCATATACCACAACTCAAGCTCGCCTGAAATTATATAGCTACTTAGAAAAACTTCACGAAAAAATTTTGTACTACGACACTGATTCCGTTATTTATGTTTGTCGTCAAGGAGAATTCGATCCACCTACTGGAGACTTTATCGGTGATATGACAAACGAACTGGATTGCTATGGTCAAGGAAGTTACATTACCGAATTTGTAAGTGGTGGACCAAAAAATTATTCTTACAAAGTATACAGTACAAAGGATAAAAAAGAACACACTGTCTGTAAAGTGAAGGGTATCTTCCTCAATTATGAATCTTCCCAAAAAATTAATTTCGATTCAATAAAAGAATCGGTTTTAAATTCTTCTATACAAGAAGATTCTGAAGAAAGTATTGTCATAAAGTCTAACAATATACGACGTACCATAGAACATCAGGTAGTTACTGTAGAAGAAGTCAAGACATATAAACCAAGAGCTGAAAAACGTCAATTTTTCGACGATCACAGTTCTCTGCCGTACGGATATAAAAGAAAAAAACCCAACCCACCATCATCATCATCATAATAATCATTATAGTAATAAAAAGTCGCACTTTATGCAAATATTAAAATAAAAAAATAATTTAAAATTTTAAGCAAAAGTTTTTTGTTTTATTTGAAAATATTAATTACAATTTTTAGCTTCTTTAATGTATCTGCTCAAAAGATAAACATTCTGGAGTGCACATATTTTTCCATGATACCAACATTTCAAAGTTATATCTGGATAAATTCTTTTTAGTTCTTTTAAATTAGGACACTTATAGTTAAGATCTTCAAGGTTAATGACTTCAACATTTTCGTTATTAATCACCCTTATTGCGATAGTCGTTTTACTAAAACGCCAATTGTCGTTTTTGTAGTCGTGTCGTTTTTAAATCGGTATTGTGTAGCTTAAACGCCAGACTCCTCGTCGCTATTAAGTTCCAAATGCGATCCACTTAAACAGCTGACATTTTGACACAGACGTTTTAAATAATTTAATTTTGTTTTTGTTATTTTGTGAAATTTTTGTTTACAAATACAAATTCTTAAAAGAATGTATAGTGTGGCCAGCTATTTTTCATGGTGCAGCAGTGAGGACGACGAGCAGCAAGAGGAAAAACGAAGAAAGAAAGATTTAGTTTTGCAGAGGCGATGGATTCGATCCACAGCTAACCCAATGGATTTGCCTGATTCAAAGTACTCGAAGTTGTGCTCCCAAAATTTTTACTGGAACTTCAATATTTAAAATATTTTCCAGGTTTAAAATGTATTTCCGACTCAATAAAGAAGCTTTTCTATATATTTTAAACTTGATGGAAAGTAATTTTCCTGAGAGACGTTCTGTCTCAGTACCGAATATTTTAAAATTAGCGGCCACCTTAAGGTTTCCGCTGAGGGAGGTTACCAAAAAGGCGTTGGGAATGATTTTAATTTGGGACTAGCACAGCCTACATTTAGCATCATTCTTAAGGAAGTGATAAATTTTCTTGAGGAATATCTGTGTCCATTATGGATAAAGATGGAACTCTCTGATTAACTCTCTTTAAGTCTAGATGAAGATAATTCACTTTACAACGATGACCAAACTGCTGTTCGAATACGAAACCAAATTTTGAATTGCATTTCATAAATTTTATTGTAGCGAACGATCTTAAAAATACTCTCTAATACCATCAACTCAACAAGGCATTTCATTTGTTTTTGACTCGTAACTTTTACCCTAAAAAAACTTTGTATAACAATTATAAAAAACAAAAGAAGAAAACCTACATTTTGAGATTAATTTAAGCTCCGTGTCGTTTGCAATTTTGTGAACTTCGAAATTTGGCGTTTTAAGAGACGTTGTTGTTTTCAAAACGACTTACATAAACGAAAAATAACTGTATTAAGACAAATGTCACTAAATGAATGCATTCCACATAAACAAAAACGCCAATTGACATTAAACGCCATACGTAATTTCAAATTCTTTTGTCGTGTTTTGATATGTCGTTCAACGGCTACCGCAATAAGGGTGAATAAGTTTTTGTAGCCAATGTTTCTTTTCTTTACCCTTGACGTAAACAACATTTTTAATTTTTTTCGAAGATATGACTTAACTTTGCAAAAATCTGTATCTCCTCCATCCTAGGTAAAACCATGATGATACTCACGCAACCAATGAGCTTGTCTTTTGAGGGGTGACGGAAGAAAGTTAGAGTGAAATGGTGGAGTAAGTATGAAATGTTGGTGATATCCATTAAAAAGCACAGCCATTTCTTTTAAGATAAACTCATTGTTCATTCCTCTAAAACCTTGAAAGTCTACAAAACAGGTATCCATGTTTAGATCTGTTCTAAGCAAATGCACTTTTTCTACTGAAAAAATATAGATTATGACACCAATTTAAATAAGTTTGTAACTTCTCCAGTCAATGGATTGTACTCGATTATGCGATCATGAAGTATTAAACAATACATAGTTGTTGAAGCAGGAATCGAAGTTAATGTTTTAAGTTCAATTTTTACATCCACAGGACCCGTTTTGATTGACTCATTTTGATGAGAACAATCAATAACCAGAATTGGGGCGATATCTTTAAAGTCTTGTCGCGATAAAAGTGGATTTGATTGTTGTTGATAATACGATTGTTGAAATTTACTATACATTTCATAGAGAATAGCATATCGATCCAGTTTATATTTAACATTTAAATCTTCGCTAGGGTAAGATTCGGAATTTAAATGTACTTTTACATTGCTCACATCACAATGATCAAATATGCTAGCATCTTTATTTCGTTGATTTTTTCTATCAGTTTGTAGAGCAATGATAATATATCTTGGTTTCTCAAGCTGACTTGAAGTTTTAACTGTCCATACATGATCAGTGGTGGTTGGTAGTGTTGGATATTCGTACATTTCCCAATTTCGAAAATGAATTTGAATTGGATTTGATTGTATTTGTTTCAATAATGTAAGTTTATTCGAATCAGATAAGGTAATGTGCGGTACTCTCCACTGCAGTTTAAAAATCGAAAGTAATTAATTAATTATAATTAGTAATTCTTCGTTGTCTTTAGAAAAATAAGCATTCTCATTAGATCGAGTACCAATTAAAATCAATTCATGTCTTGCATTTGTTATGATCTTTTTATAATCTTCAGCAAATCCTAACAGATATTTTAATTTTATATAAAAATTAAAAGTACCCGATGCAAGAGAAAAACTGCTACCCCCAGTCCATGATCCATTTTCCAAGCTCTTACTTTCATTTTCGTCATTTTTTAAGGTCGATGTTATTCCCACATTTTTATTGTTGTCAATGTTTACTCCATTCAATTCATATTGGTTTTCTTCAAAAAGAAAAGCCATTGCATTATTAGTTAATTTTCCTGCTGAAACAGTTTCATCTGCTTTTGTTAGACTCCCTTCTATATAAATATAGCTTTCACTAGGTAATATACATAAGTCTTGTTGTTGTATGGGAATACGTATTTCATCACTCGGATTGAAGGACTGAAGAAATGGAGAGTAACAATGGTACTCAAACTTAGATATGCTATTATCAAAGATGGGTCCTTGAGTAATATTTAATATATCGTTCATATTGTAAATTTATTTTAATTTGAATCCCAGTGACAGAAGATAGGCTTTATTTTCAGGTGATAACTTAGGTGTTGACAGTGTTGATGTTCGGGAAGAACTAGTTAAATGGTTACCTTTGATATCTGTTAAATAATTATTGTAGATTATCATTATTCTAATATTGGGGCTAAATGTAATCGAACAGTTATTCTTTCTCCTGTAAAATTTATTAAGTCTCCGTTCTGGTCCACTAGTTTTAATGTTATAGTACTTATTCGTTTGACATTCACAGGTAGATTGATGACATTTTTTGGAACTTCAATGATTTTATACCCTGACCCTGTTTCTGGTGAGAATTCATGTATTGTATGCATAGGAGTATTATTAAAATAAGAGCCAGTAATGATATTACACTCGACTCGTATTACATTTACCTTGTTTATGTCAACAGGTAAATCTGACAAATGAGTTTTATTACCTTCAAGAACACGTTTACTGAAACCCAATAATTTTCCTATGGTTCTGTTCTTATTGAAATATATGTTCTCGTTGCATTGGATTTGACATTCCATTGTGTTATTATTTGCTTCTATTTCAATAATAATGGAGGAATTTCGCAATAATAATTCTTCGGATATATATTCTGCAATAGCATCAATTTCATACGATCCTATTGGGATTTCAATTTCATATTCGCCCACATGAAACAAATTATTATTCGCATCAACATTCGGTATAGAGTTGTACGTGTGAAAATCAATCAATCCACAAACATAGTCTTTGTCCAAGTTGAGCGGTGGAAAATATTCAGCTGATAGAAGGGAATTTCTCCCGCTCAGTGTAAGTGTCATTGCCATGATGATGAAAAACGTAATGAAAGCCATTGTATATAAAACTCTTTATTTATTGAAAACTAGCTGACCCGGCAGACTTTGTACTGCCGATAAATCGATAAATAAAAGACCTAAACTTTTGTATAAATTAATTTCAAAACAAACAAAACGTATTGAATAAAAAAGCATTTTTTATTATTATATTCGATACATCATGTTGCTTACTTAAAAAAACAGAATTTTCCTGAAATACTGGCTATTTATAAGGTTTAAATTTGTATTAACAGACACACTGTTATGATACAGTTTGTTAATTAATTTAAAGCTTTCTCATAAACTATATTTTTTGTTTTGTTTTGTGGTGCGTAAATAAACAAAGAAGTCGGTTTTCCGACGCACGAACATGCGACGTATAATGGTCCATGCGCGAAACAGGGAAACTCCAAGTTAATTCCGCAAACTTCTAAAGACTGTCCTTGCGATTTATTTATTGTTATCGCAAAGGCCAGACGTACTGGAAAGTGTAAGCGTTTAAAATCGAATGGTAAATCCGTTGGAATCATCAGTTTTCGCGGGATCAAGACATCCTCTCCTTTGTATTTTCCTTTTATGATTGTTGCCTCAATGACGTTATTCATCAGCTTTTTCACAGCCAGTCTTGTTTCATTGCATAGTCGAGGTTGATTAATGTTGCATGATGACAACTGATCCTACTTTAAACTGCAAATTGTGAGGTGGTAATCCAGGCAATTCCAGTGAATTTAAAAACTCCGTTTGATAGTTGACTACTTCATCCCGGTTCATAACGGTGTCGACTGATTTGAAGGAAACCAACTGTCCTGGAAGAAAATTCTGAATGGTCGCATTGAGATCCTCGACATCTTTATTTTTCGCTGCCAATATTGCTCGTTCAACCAGCCAATTATGGTTATTGAACTTGTGGCGATAGCCACAACAATTATTAATCTTATTTCCCAATCATATAAACTACTTGTTCCATATCACTTGCTTGTTTAATATTTTAATTCATCAAAATGTCTCTGAAATATTTGTTTTCAATTATTATGATTTAATTCAATAGTTCTTATAAATTCGTTATTAAATAAACATTGTTCTATAAAATAAATTGTTAGAAACTTTATTTCTAAATTGGTGACCCCAACTGAACAATACAAGAACTGAAATCAAGATATAAACATACTAAAGAAGAATTTCATGATGCCGGATACCGAGGACGAATTTCAATCTCAACTCGCAGCCCTAAGACAAGAAAATTCTAGACTCCTTCAGCAAATTGGACAAAACCAGCAACAAGGATTCCTTAATGATGAAAATCATAGGCAACAAAATGCAGGACATTCATCACAACCAGCGATTAATCGTGTTGCAGTTAAATTACCACCTTTTTGGGCAGAACGGCCTAGTTTATGGTTTTCGCAAGCTGAGTCTCAGTTTGTCATCTCGGACATAACAAATGAGGTAGCTAAATTTCATTATGTTGTTTCGCAGCTAGATACACGTGTCGCGGCTGAAGTAGAAGACATTATAACATCAATGCCTGGCCAGAACCCGTTCACTTTCTTAAAAACGAAACTCATTGAACGTTTGTCAGCATCAGAAGAACAACGTGTCCGACAACTCATAAGTGACGAAGAGCTTGGTGACCGAAAACCTTCACAATTCCTTCGTCATCTTCCTTCTCTTGCTGGTCCTTCAGTCCTTCAAGATAATCTTTTGCGTCAACTTTGGTTACGACGTCTACCATCTTATGTTCAAGCAATCTTGACATCAAGATCAGATCTCTCTCCTGAACAGCTATCAGAACTTGCTGATAAAATCGTCGAGGTCTCTCCACAACCAGTTCCTTTTGCCGTGCATGCAACATCAAACAACGATTCTGACCCAAAATCATTACATGCTGCAATTGATACTCTTACCAAGGAAGTTGCTCAACTGTCAGCGCATACAAGTTTTCGTCATCGTTCTCAAGACCGAAGAAGACACAATTCGCGATGTAGATCTAAGTCAGCAAAGAGAGAAGGATGGTGTTGGTTTCATTCAAGATACCAGCACAACGCACGTAAGTGTAATAAGCCATGTACTTTTCAGGAAAACTCAAACAGCAGTTCATAATGACGGTTAATGACTGCAACATTCCTGGAAGCCGTCTTTTCGTTACTGACCAGAACTCAAAACATCAATTTCTTATCGACACCGGATCTGACCTTTCCTGCTTCCCAAAACGTTTATTAGCAGAAAAGCGTCTCGCCACCAACTATGACCTAAGCGCTGCAAATGATACCACAATCAAGACGTATGGATTTTTGAACCTCGATTTGAACTTAGGACTACGACGAAGCTTCGTTTGGAGATTCGTCGTTGCTGACGTTAGCATTCCTATCATCGGTTCAGATTTCCTTGCGCACTATCACTTATTACCGAACTGTCAATCAAAACGCCTAATAGATACTTTTACTGGCCTTCAATCAAAAGGGCAAACCGCTCAAGTAAAGCAGATCAGCGTGAAAACGATTCAAACTTCTTCACCATATGCTTCTTTACTGACTGAGTTCCAAGACATAACTCGTCCAGCCGGTTTACCCAAAGTTGTAAAGCACAAAACTGTTCATCACATCCGAACAACACCAGGTCCTCCAGTATATTCTCGTCCTCGTCGTTTGGCACCAGAAAAACTCAAAATTGCCAAAAAGGAATTTGCGGACATGTTACTGGCTGGAACAATTCGACCTTCAGATAGTCCATGGTCTTCACCACTGCATCTCGCACCAAAAGCTGACAATGGTTGGCGTCCTTGCGGAGATTATCGTGCATTGAATACCCGAACAATTCCAGATAAGTACTCTTCACGTCACATCCACGATTTCACCCATAATTAGAGTGGTAGCAAAGTGTTTTCAACCATTGACTTATTAAAGGCGTATCAACAAATTCCCATCAACCCAGACGATGTTTGCAAAACTGCAATCACGACTCCATTTGGTTCCTACGAGTTTTTATTCATGACTTTTGGACTAAGGAACGCTGGGAACACTTTCCAACGTTTAATGGATGAAATTCTGTTCGGACTTGATTTTTGCTTTGCTTATGTGGATGACATTCTAGTATTTTCCAAATCCTCAGAAGAACATATGGACCACTTGCGTATAATCTTCAAAAGACTTTCTGACTACGGAATGATCATCAATCCTTCGAAGTGTACCTTTGGTGCTTCGGAAGTAAAATTTCTTGGATACTGGATTAACCCCGAGGGAATCAAGCCTCCTCAAGAACGCGTCAGGATTATTCAAGACTATCCTCTTCCGAAAACAGCTAAAGGTCTTCGTCGTTTTCTGGGAATGGTTGATTTCTACCGAAGATTTATTCCCAAAGCATCGGAAATTCAAGCGCCACTCCACAATGCAATAAGTAATCCACAACTCAAAGGATCTCAACCTGTTCCGTGGACACCAGAGTTAAAAGAAGCTTTTAGCAGTTGTAAAGACGGCCTATCTTCTGCAACTCTTCTTGTTCATCCTTGTCACGAAGCGAAACTTGGCCTTTTTACGGATGCATCAATTCATTCAATTGGGGCTTGTTTAATGCAAATGGTAAATGGCAGCTGGCAACCACTGTCTTTCTTTTCAAAGAAACTTTCCGAGAGAGAAAACGCCTGGCCAACTTACCACCGAGAACTTCTTGCCATTTATGCAGCAATCCAACATTTTCGCCATCTATTGGAAGGTCAAATCTTCACAATATATACGGACCACAAGCCTTTAATACAGGCATTCCAACAAAAACGAGAGAAGCTTTCACCTGTGCAACTTAATCAACTTTCATTCATCGCAGAGTTTTCAACCGACATTCAACATATCAGAGGAGATGAAAATATTGTCGCTGATGCGCTCTCCCGCATTGAAGCAATATCTCCCATGGTAGATCATCAAGCTCTTGCTGTTTCACAAAAAGACGATGAAGAACTCAAAGATTTTCTGAAAAGCAACACAACATCCCTTAATATAAAACAAGTTTTGGTACCTGGAACATCCATAAAGCTTTACTGTGACATATCTACAGGTAAGCCACGACCTTTTGTAACTAAATTTTACCGTCGTCAGGTTTTCGATCAACTACACAACCTAAGCCATCCAGGAGCAAAAGCAACAATCAAATTAGTGGGCGATCGCTTTATATGGCCTTCAATGCGCAAAGATTGTCGTATTTGGGCTCGATCGTGTATATGTTGCCAACGCTCCAAGATATCTCGCCACATTAAATCACCGTTAGGATATTTTGCAACGCCATCTTATCGATTTTCACATGTGCATGCTGATATAATTGGACCATTGCCTCCAGTAAACTCGTATCGATATTGTTTAACGGTAACAGATCGTTTCACTCGTTGGTCTGAGGTATGTCCATTGGAAACTATCACAGCTGAATCAATCGTTGCCGCATTTCTATCGTGTTGGATATCTCGTTTTGGTTGCCCTGAAAAACTAACCGTTGATAGAGGATCGCAATTCACTTCATATACTTTTAAGGATGTCGCAAATCAGTTTGGTATTGAGCTTCATTACACGATGGCCTGGCATCCTCAAGCGAACGGGATGATCGAACGCTTCCATCGTCAGTTAAAAGCTGCAATCATGGCTCATACCAATGAGAATTGGATTGAAGCACTTCCACTAGTTCTACTTGGAATACGATCTGCTTTTAAAGAAGACATTAAAGCAACTTCAGCAGAGCTAGTCTACGGAGAACCACTGCGGCTCCCTGGAGAGCTACTCTCAAAACAAGTTCAAAGCCAAGCAATTGAAGATCCAACAAATTTTCTTCACCGTCTTCGAAAATGCATGTCATGTTTACGACCAACTCCTGCTTCAAGACATTCTCAACCTGGTTCATTCGTTTTTAAAGAACTTTCAAATTGTCGTTATGCGTTTGTCAAAATTGGACCTATTCGAAAATCTCTTCAACCACCGTATACAGGACCATACGAGATTTTATCACAAGATCAAAAGACCATAACCCTAAAGATCAATAGTCAACAAATGAAAGTTTCAATCGATCGGATTAAACCAGCGTATATTTTACAAGAAGATTCCACAGATTCATCAATACCAACAAATCTACCGGCCTTACCTAATCCACCTGAAGAAAGAAAAACAACTCGTTCAGGACGACATATACGATTTCCGGACCGTTTGAAATATTAAATACAATTTTTTTTTTCCGTAGGGGAATAGTGTGGCGATAGCCACAACAATTATTAATCTTATTTCCCAATCATATAAACTACTTGTTCAATATCACTTGCTTGTTTAATATTTTAATTCATCAAAATGTCTCTGAAATATTTGTTTTCAATTATTATGATTTAATTCAATAGTTGTTATAAATTCGTTATTAAATAAACATTGTTCTATAAAATAAATTGTTAGAAACTTTATTTCTAAAAACTTTTGCGCTATATCTGGGAAAACACGCTGAATAAGCACCTATTTTGAATCTGTGATGTGACAGAAATCTGTGGGTAATGTGATGAATCCGGTCGAGGTGTCCATTGCAACTTTATTATTTCCAATATCTAACAACTGCTTCGCAAACACATTTGCAGTTTCATCATGTTGCAAAAATACTCGCATGTTAGTTGTTAATTGGAGTGTCTTTACGTACTGCCACAAATTCGACGATTGTAGGTACGCATTTAGTTCATCAGCAACAGTTGATCGGGGAATAACTGGAAGAGTCTGACGAAAATCACCTGACAACAGAATCATGGCACCACCAAAAATATTTTGGTTGTCACGAAGATCTTTCAATGTTATATCCAGCGCCTCCAGTGACCTCTTATGGGCCATTGTGCATTCATCCCAAACAATTAATTTGCATACCTATAGGATCTTGGCCATTGCGCTATTTTTGGCGATGTTGCAAATTGGTGTTTCGGTGATTTGCATGTTTAATGGTTATTTCAAGGCAGAATGCGCAGTTCATCCACCTTCTAGCAGAGTCGCAGCTATTCCAGATGAAGCCAACGCTAGAGCAACATCGTTTCGCGATCTGATCCTCGCCAAAAGCAATGAAATTAAGAACGTTTTTCCGGTTACTCCGGGAGCATCAAGGATATAAATTCCACCAGATCCACTGTTCACGCGTTCGGGATTCACTTTTGTTTATTTTCGGAACGTGACATTAAATTCTCCAAAGCGCACGTGAAGACTATTTTCATAGATATGATTGAATTTGAACTTTATGCAGCGGTAATAAATTGCAAATTGACTCTTTGACGTTAGGAACACACCTAAATTGCTTAGACAACAGTGAGTAATTATAATTTAATATGAACTTTATTGAATAGCAATAAAGTTTAAATTGACTCTAGAAAACGTTTGTATGGGAAATAGAAAAGGGCTGTTTTTAGGGTTTTCCCGTAAATTATTCGATTTTTTCTCGCCTTTTAAACCTTCCCTAGACCTCCACGAACATTTCAAGACTAAGATAAGATAAATCCGTTCAGCTGTTCATGAGTTTTAGTGAGACTAACGAACAGCAATTCATTTTTATATATATAGAAGATAACATTCATATAAAAATCTTAAACATAAATGACCACAGTTAAAAGAGTCATAATCTTGGTATTTTATATAATTATAATTAATTTTTTCACCCAAATAATTAATAATTTCAATAGGAGGTTGAAGATTTCCAAAACTATCAAAATATTCAATTTGGTTGTCTTTTTTATAATACGCTACCCAGTGTGTTCCAGGGCCAATTGATGAGTCTAGATTTACAATTCCACACTCGTTTTTCAAAGGTTTAGTTTTTGGTAAATTATCTCTCATGAAAACTCCTCGAAAATTCGGAATGAATTTCCTTGCAAAATTTCTCAAATCTATTTCATTTAATGCACGATTGGGTAGCGAACTTAGAAGTTTTTTGGCTGTGGATTTAAATAAAGTCCAAACCCTTTTCTATAAGGTTTAAGGTATAAGCCCTGGCCTACTGCAATAGATTCCATTTGTTGATTATGACGCTTTTTCTCCTCTAAATCTTTTTTAGCAATGCTAATATCGTTGACAGCTTTTGCTACGCCTGCAGCACCTCCCGTTAAAGCTCCAAGAGCTGAAAGTCCAGCAAACAACTGTACAAAAAATGGAATTACACCACCAATTTTCGGTACAGAAATAACTCTGGGTGTCTTAATGTTATTACTGTTTTTTCTTACTGTTTTCTTAGCAGATGATATGGCTATTTGGATTGCCTTTTCCAGTTTGAAGGGTATTTTACGTTTAATATTATTTCCAATAACTGTTATTATTTTTCTAAATGAGAGTTGCTTAGCATTTTTATCTAAATTTGACTTATTGTCGTTTTCTTTTTTATTTTTCGCTTTTTTCTTAGGCTTTTTGTCTTTATTCTTAGAACAACCCATACCGAATTTTGTTTTTGCCTTCAAAAGATTGGTAACCAATAGTGCGTTTGCCTTTTCACCTATACTAGCGTCTCCGGATTGAACTCGTTGCCAAGCTTTTTCAGTTAAAATCCTATCGGCAATGTGTCGATCAGATGTATTTTTAAATTTAGAATAAGATATATCGTGTTCCTTGCACGCTTGATCAAGCAAATTAATTCCCGGATCCCCTCGAGCTAGACGTTGTCGGAGTTTTGTTCCAGGTCCACAGTATTGATAACCAGGTAAATGTAGTTCAAGAGGTAGTTTGTTTATTAAAGTATTTAATAAACCTTTCCCTTTCACAATGTTTCGTCGACTGATAGATTTTTTGGAATAATCAATCATTTTAAATGATTATCTTAGCGTAAGAATGGTTAGATGTCATATGACACTTTTTAAAATATAAACTTGTCATTTATAGGAAATCATTTAGTTTTAATAACTATGCGTTTCGTTAAACAACAATGCCAGTTACCAGTAATAAATATGGAACTGGCTAACAATATTGAAAGAAAAAAACATGGTAAACTATTCCCTCATAGTATAAGAGGGTTAATTACTGGTCCCTCAAATTGTGGAAAAACAAATGTCATGATGAGTTTGTTACAACATCCAAATGGATTAAAATTTGAAAATATCTATATTATATTCTAAATCCTTACATCAGCCGAAGTATGAGTTTTTACGAAAAGCCATAAAACCTATTAAAAATATGGGTTTCTTCACTTTTGCCAATAACAGTGATGTTATTTCACCCGAAGAGGCTAAACCAAATTCTATATTTATTTTTGACGATATTGCCTGTGAAAAACAAGACACAGTTCGAGTTTACTTCAGTATGGGACGGCATCATCATATTGATAGTTTTTACTTATGCCAAACTTATACAAGAATACCCAAACACTTAATTCGAGACAATGCAAATTTACTAATCATCTTCAAACAGGATGATATGAATCTAAAACATATATATAATGATCATGTTAATTCAGATATGACATTTAATACATTCCGAATAGTTTGTGCAGAATGTTGGAAGACAAATTACGGATTTGTGGTAATTGACAAGGATAGTCCTTTGAATGAAGGTCGTTATAGAAAAGGCTTTGACTGTTTTCTTAAGTTATAAAACAAATAACACTTTTGATTTAATACCATATGTATAGAAATGTTCTATGAGAATAGTACAGAACTGTACAGCGAGCAGATAGTAGTAGTAAAAAGCAGTTCCACCCAGATTGAGACCCAGTATTCTTCAGTTAAGACCAGTAATCTCAATATCAAATTCAGTTTAAAAACTTTTGAACGATTCTTTCAACAACTTCGAAACTTATTAACCACTTGCCTCTGTAGGAAGGTAGGTTTACATTATGATGAATATAGATGTAAAACTAACAAAGGAATTAATTAAAACTACAGATGCTCTACGAAAGAAATACAAAGCTCTTAAGATCGGTAGGGAAGCTTACGAAACTCAAATTGAAGAAACTCTTAAACCTCTTACGAAACCACTAAACGAATTAGTAAAAAAAATCAAATATCAAACAAGATCAACATAACCTTATAAATGGTCCTTTAAAGAAAATAAAACTCAATTTTGAACATCCTCAATCACAAGAAAATGATTATGATAAGAAGAAACATTTTCATGAAGAATTCACCACCCCCAAAACTTCTATTGATGATGATGATGATGATTCACCAATTTTTTCCGTCGATAGTAATACTACTCCAAAAAGAACAAAGAACAAGTCAAGCCATAGTAACTTTGCAGAACGCTTGTCACAAGAACAATTTCATGACACACCTAAAAAATATATAGATTTATTTCTAAATAATTCCAACACCCTTGATAAAACGTATGGTGTACATTCAAAAGATGGAAAAATGTACATCGGTAATAGTGAGTTAAACCTTATCGGAAAAGATATAGAAATTAAAAATAAAACCTTCGAAACCTGATAAACAAGTTTACACCAATGAAGATTTAAAAAACTACAGGACTATATTACATGACACTAATGCTCATAGAATTGATCATAATTCACAGAGACACGGCAATAGAGGTTATAAGTATAAAAAAATTATAAGTAAATTATTCGGATTAAGAACAAATACTTCTAATACTCCATCGCCATCATCTTCAACACTACAAATACCTTCAGGAAGTGGAATAATGCAATTATCAAATTTGAAAAAAGACTATATATTTTGGGATAATCCCAATGAACTAGTAGATCGATTGAGACTTCTTATTGGTTCACAACAAGCTGGACACAACAATCACTCTAACGAAATTATTTCAATCATTGAAGAACTTAAAGAAGCCAATATTATCGAATAATAATAAAAAAAGATGAGTGTTGATAAATTTGGGCGTTTCTCAAATAGAACCCCACCCAGAGGACCAAGAGGAAAACAAGGAGAGCAGGGACCACCAGGTGTACAGGGAGAGCGAGGTTTGCCTGGACCAGCTGGAGAGGGATTCCTCAAAACAGAAAGCGGAGATTACAACATACACTTTAAACGGTTAAAAAATGTTCAAGAACCACAAGAACAGGAAGACGCTGCTACCAAAAAATATGTTGATGAAACATACCAACAACTTAAAGAATACATCCAATATGGAGTAGTTGAAAAATTTGAGAAACTACTGTTTGACACAATTGATAATAAGAAAAAAAAATCTGAAAATAAAATTGAAGACAATTCTATTAATTATTAAAACTTAAAACCAGTCATTATATAACTTTAGTCTTTAATCTATCTCCTCAGTGTGGAGAACTCAATCATTATGTCTAACATATGTAGATATTTTATTAATTTTTGATGAAATTCTACAGTTTCTGAAAACAAATCATCATAATATACAGGAACAACATCATGAAGAGCTTTTGAATTGTGTAATCTTTTTGAAAAGATTTATGAATGTATCTACTACAACATCAAAACATGGATGTCATTTCGATAACTGCCCATGGTCTTCAAACTTATGCAAAAATGGTCCAGATACATGTGCATGTTACATGCTTGAAAATAAAAAAACTGATGTTAAAAATAAAAAAACTGATGTCTTTGTATAAAAAAGATTGAAATAGTATGACTTAAACTTGTAGTTATTATATAGAAATATTTTTAATTAATAAAATGCATGAACAAATACTTCGTTTTTATCATTCAATAAAAAGATGAGTCAGAGAAACGTTGTTGAAGAACTACATAAGCCTGCTCGAAGGAATTTTCCAAAAAGACGAGTAATTATTAAGGGTCTAGATGATTTATGGCAAGTCGACCTAGTCGAGATGGTTGTGTATTCACCCGAAAACGAAAATTATCGATATCTTCTCACAGTTATTGATACATTTTCTAAATTTGCTTGGACGGCTCCTATTAAAAATAAAAAAGTAACGAGTGTCACTCAGGCTAAGGAAGATATATTTAATAAAGGTCGTCACCCAAAAAATTTACAAACAGATGATGGAAAAGAATTTTTCAATGCATCGTTTCAAAAACTTATCAAAAGTTTAAAATCAATAATTACTCTACATTTAGTGTTCTCAAAGTTTCCATTGTTGAACGATTTAATCGTACCTTGAAAACTTGGATGTGGAAAGAATTTAGTTTAAATGGTTCATATCGTTGGATTAATATTATAGAACAACTAACAAAAACGTACAATAATTCCAAACATCGCACGATAAATATGAAACCATCTGAAGTCAATGCTGCAAATGAAAAAATATTACTCTCCAAGATCTATAATCACATTAAAATACATATTACTCCAAAGTTTAAAACCGGGGATTTTGTCAGAATTAGTAAATACAAACATGTTTTCGATAAAGGATACACACCGAATTGGACGACAGAAATCTTTAAGATAGCCAAAGTGCAACGCTCAAATCCAATAACGTACCTATTGGAAGATCACCAAGGACATCCCATTAAAGGAGGGTTTTATGAGCTTGAACTACAGAAAACTAAGTTCCCCGATACATATCTAGTCGAGGAAGTGCTTCAAAGGAAAAAAGATCGATTATTTGTTAAATGGCTCGGCTTTTCACCCGAACACAACTCTTGGATTCCTATACCTAAAATAAATAAATAAGACACATCTTTTTGTAATTTTTTTTTTAATAAAAATCTTTATTGATATATACACTTATACATTTTTTTTCTTAAGAGATATTCATATGGTATGATTGTTTTAATGATTTGAAATTCAGTAATTCGACATCAGATTTGTATGCGAGATCCTCCTTCATAAAGATCTCAACTTCTCCATTACTTAATACTCTCTCAGTTTCATATTCATGATACTCATAACATTTAATGCTTAGAGTGCGAAAATTATAATTGCTATCATACGAACATCGAACAGTTAGTGCCTTATCTTCATCAAACTCAAGCTTGAAATGTCTATAAAAAAACATCCTTACTTTGTATAATTCCTGATATTTCAGTTTCTTTTATTATTAAATCTTGCCTAAAACTCTCGATTGCTTCCTCTACGGTTACTATTTTTTTCTCCTCCAAAATTGTATTTACCGTTCTTGCTGTTGTTGAAGTCACTATTGCATCATTTTGAAATGATGTTGTATCGGTTGTTGTTGTGGTATTAAGCAAATTTTTACCATTTGTAAAGGTTAACAAACGAAACGATAAACCTATCATTATTAGGTAAACCCAATGAAAAAGAGAGATTGTCAGTTATGTTTGCTTGTTGCAAATTTATATCCCCAGGTAATGGCAAAGTAGCAATTAATGAAGGACAAATTAAAAGCAGGCATAAGACTGATGAGTAAAACAACATTTTTTAAAAAAGATGCTTGCTATCCAAAGGTTTGTCATAAACTAATAAACATTACACTCAAATTTTAAATTTTATATAATTTTTATTCTATCTATATTCATCTCTCTCGCATCTTTTATTCTTATCTCATCGTGTATATATTAAAATACATTCGATTGAAATGATGTGTCATGAACTCGTTTAACTGTCTCTATTTCTATCTGTCTAATCTGTGAAATTCCCATACATATTTTTATGAAACCACAGTTTCTATTTATGACAAAATATAGAACAACTGCGCGTCCGAAAAAATATGTTTCCAGCGGACATTAGATTTTTTTCTTTTTCTTTACTGATAAGTCATACACAACATTCAAAGGTTGCCGACCTCTTTACCACGCGCTCCTAAACATTTCTTATCATCTATCCACGCGCCACAACAACAACAAACACATATGGCTCAAAATCACCAAGGTGCAGAATTGGCTTCGCTAGCAATTTAATGTCTTAAATCTTGACCTAATTAAGAAAAAAAAATAATTAAATACTAAAACTAACCTGTTTTGTGTGTCTATCAAACAATATAATTTATTAATAAACTAAATTTTAAATAAAATCAATATACACGCATATAAAATCATTTCGGGAACGCGTCCTAATCTACAATCTTCAACAACAAGTTCAAAATATAATTGAAAAATGTAAGGTATTCAACCCCGGTCATCACTTAATACACCGTATTTTTTATACAAAATCTAGTTTTAGAAAGGATACTAATATATTATTTATTTTTAACTGTAAAAAATGCAAAAACATTTTGTCCGATACCGCACAAGTCATTTCAATGAACATATCGATGATCGATCAAAAATAATTTTAAGTGAACGCAGCCATTCGGTGTGACACGTCAGTCGAGGTAGAGAACAATAACAAAGCCGGCTGCCAGAATATTTATCGTAAAATAAATTATATCTAAATGGTAAGTACCTTTCTAGTCATTATTCGTAGAGCGTACATCAATAGTCCGTCAATCCGTGAACGCATTTATTACATTTAATTATTGATGAAATTCTTTTCTACGACACGAAATTTCAAAGTTACCTCAAATATTTTCCTATTGACAAAGTCAGATCGCATTTAAGATGACCGCCGTATAATTAAAGCGCGCGCTTATTTAAAATCGTCATTTCGGGAACGGTCATTTCGGGAACGTTCCCGGACATTATTTTTACGTATTTTGCTTGTAGAAGATTTTGTATGTATTGTTTTCATTATTGCTTATTTAGTAAAAATACATAATATACCCATGTTATTAAACAAAGCTTAAATTATGTACTTTGTTTTGTTTTGGTTGATTTTATCAAACTTAGAAAAACGTTCCCGAATTGATGGTTTTTTGTATGATATTTAGTACTAAAAAACAGTACTAAAAAAGTATAGAATTCTGTGCGCTGCCCTGTCAAAGTTTATTTATATACAATTTTTGCAACAGTATAAACTAACATTCATCATCATAGCTTGCAATTTTTTTTTCATAAAAAAAATTTTGAAATTTGCAACCTTGGTGATTTTGAGCCATATATATATATTCAAACTATAACCGCAAACGTTAACCACAACTATTTAAAAATGTAAGTATTCTTAATCACCTCTCTCACTCAAACATAGTGCTGTCTCTTTCTTACGCCGAATTCCCAGGCCACAGTGCCCCCATTCCCACTTAAATAGTGTACAAACTTGCCACTATTTACTAAACAATGGGAGCTGATTAAAATCAATTACCAAAAATAAGAATAACATTACAAATGGAAATAAACAAATACGAATCGTTTTTATTTAATTTCATATGAATGTTCATCACTATTGTACGCTTAATATATCAGCATGTTTTGATGTCGGGCCAAATATAAATGCCACAAAATTAATATGATTTCCCACATACCTATCGTACCAAAACTAAAACCATCTTTGAAAAAAGTTGGAATGTACTATAAGTACATAATCGATGGACAATTTAACACAAATTTCATACATACTTAAATAAATAAATAAATCGGGTGGCGCAACAGTCCGTTGAGAACTAGGGCCTAGTGACTTACAATTCTCAACCATTCCTGTGCGCGAGTACTGTTGTCAGGGATGGAGGGGACCTACAGTTTTTTTAAGCCGAATCCAAACGGCTAATTTGAGAAAGCATTTTTCATGACAAGAATTACATTTGGAGAATTTGTCAATTCCTCGCAAGAGGCAGTACCCGTGAAAAAAACTTTTAGAAGGCATAGGCAGGGATCGAACCCAAGACCTTTGGCATGACAGTCCAACGCACTAACCATCATGCCACGGGTACTACTTAGGAGGGTTAAAAAAGAATTTTTTACTGGTAAGGGGCAGAATCTTTTCTTTTTTCTCACTTCTTTCACAGTCACATGACTCACATTTTTTTAAATTCATTAAATTCTGTAGAATAGAATAGAAAAAACAATTTTAAATCAATTAATTCGGTAAATAGAAAACAATTACAATTTGCATACAGCTTTCTTCTAATAAACAAAACACCCCTTCGTAGACAGCTAAAATCAAATCTAAAATCCGCACCACAGCAATTTAATAAAAAAACAACATCTGTCAAAACAAGTAAATACACCGCATCGAATTGTTGTTGGATTTCACGTTTATTAATGGAAATAATGTCAAAACTACAAACACAACAATGTAAAAAAATGGGTGTTGGAGGGTAAAACTTACGAAAGATTCCGGTCTTTATATGTAGTGTCTTTGGTCAAAAGTGGAAATGTAACTTCTACCACAACATTCCAAATTAACAATGGTCTTCAACAGGGAGCGGTGAATTCGCCAATTCTCTTCAGCCTTTACACCAGCGATCTGATAG